>SZWC01015776.1:38519-65759 GCA_023375785.1 Penium margaritaceum | reverse complement strand
GTGTAAGTGCGTGTAAATGCGTGTAAGTGCGTGTAAGTGCGTGTAAGTGCGTGTAAGTGCTTGTAAGTGCGTGTAAGTGCATGTAAGTGCGTGTAAGTGCGTGTAACTATGTGTAAGTGCGTGTAACTGCATGTACGTGTGTGTAAGTGTGTGTAAGTGTGTATAAGTACATGTAAGTGCGTGTAAGTGGGTGTAAGCGTGTGTAAGTGCATGCAAGTACATGTAAGTACGTGTAAGTATGTGTAAGTGTTTGTAAGTGTGTGTAATTATGTGTAAGTACGTGTAAGTGCGTGTAAGTACGTGTAAGTACGTGTAAGTACGTGTAAGTACGTGTAAGTACGTGTAAGTACGTGTAAGTACGTGTAAGTACGTGTAAGTACGTGTAAGTACGTGTAAGTACGTGTAAGTACGTGTAAGTACGTGTAAGTACGTGTAAGTACGTGTAAGTACGTGTAAGTACGTGTAAGTACGTGTAAGTACGTGTAAGTACGTGTAAGTACGTGTAAGTACGTGTAAGTACGTGTAAGTACGTGTAAGTACGTGTAAGTACGTGTAAGTACGTGTAAGTACGTGTAAGTACGTGTAAGTACGTGTAAGTACGTGTAAGTACGTGTAAGTACGTGTAAGTACGTGTAAGTACGTGTAAGTACGTGTAAGTACGTGTAAGTACGTGTAAGTACGTGTAAGTACGTGTAAGTACGTGTAAGTACGTGTAAGTACGTGTAAGTACGTGTAAGTACGTGTAAGTACGTGTAAGTACGTGTAAGTACGTGTAAGTACGTGTAAGTACGTGTAAGTACGTGTAAGTACGTGTAAGTACGTGTAAGTACGTGTAAGTACGTGTAAGTACGTGTAAGTACGTGTAAGTACGTGTAAGTACGTGTAAGTACGTGTAAGTACGTGTAAGTACGTGTAAGTACGTGTAAGTACGTGTAAGTACGTGTAAGTACGTGTAAGTACGTGTAAGTACGTGTAAGTACGTGTAAGTACGTGTAAGTACGTGTAAGTACGTGTAAGTACGTGTAAGTACGTGTAAGTACGTGTAAGTACGTGTAAGTACGTGTAAGTACGTGTAAGTACGTGTAAGTACGTGTAAGTACGTGTAAGTACGTGTAAGTACGTGTAAGTACGTGTAAGTACGTGTAAGTACGTGTAAGTACGTGTAAGTACGTGTAAGTACGTGTAAGTACGTGTAAGTACGTGTAAGTACGTGTAAGTACGTGTAAGTACGTGTAAGTACGTGTAAGTACGTGTAAGTACGTGTAAGTACGTGTAAGTACGTGTAAGTACGTGTAAGTACGTGTAAGTACGTGTAAGTACGTGTAAGTACGTGTAAGTACGTGTAAGTACGTGTAAGTACGTGTAAGTACGTGTAAGTACGTGTAAGTACGTGTAAGTACGTGTAAGTACGTGTAAGTACGTGTAAGTACGTGTAAGTACGTGTAAGTACGTGTAAGTACGTGTAAGTACGTGTAAGTACGTGTAAGTACGTGTAAGTACGTGTAAGTACGTGTAAGTACGTGTAAGTACGTGTAAGTACGTGTAAGTACGTGTAAGTACGTGTAAGTACGTGTAAGTACGTGTAAGTACGTGTAAGTACGTGTAAGTACGTGTAAGTACGTGTAAGTACGTGTAAGTACGTGTAAGTACGTGTAAGTACGTGTAAGTACGTGTAAGTACGTGTAAGTACGTGTAAGTACGTGTAAGTACGTGTAAGTACGTGTAAGTACGTGTAAGTACGTGTAAGTACGTGTAAGTACGTGTAAGTACGTGTAAGTACGTGTAAGTACGTGTAAGTACGTGTAAGTACGTGTAAGTACGTGTAAGTACGTGTAAGTACGTGTAAGTACGTGTAAGTACGTGTAAGTACGTGTAAGTACGTGTAAGTACGTGTAAGTACGTGTAAGTACGTGTAAGTACGTGTAAGTACGTGTAAGTACGTGTAAGTACGTGTAAGTACGTGTAAGTACGTGTAAGTACGTGTAAGTACGTGTAAGTACGTGTAAGTACGTGTAAGTACGTGTAAGTACGTGTAAGTACGTGTAAGTACGTGTAAGTACGTGTAAGTACGTGTAAGTACGTGTAAGTACGTGTAAGTACGTGTAAGTACGTGTAAGTACGTGTAAGTACGTGTAAGTACGTGTAAGTACGTGTAAGTACGTGTAAGTACGTGTAAGTACGTGTAAGTACGTGTAAGTACGTGTAAGTACGTGTAAGTACGTGTAAGTACGTGTAAGTACGTGTAAGTACGTGTAAGTACGTGTAAGTACGTGTAAGTACGTGTAAGTACGTGTAAGTACGTGTAAGTACGTGTAAGTACGTGTAAGTACGTGTAAGTACGTGTAAGTACGTGTAAGTACGTGTAAGTACGTGTAAGTACGTGTAAGTACGTGTAAGTACGTGTAAGTACGTGTAAGTACGTGTAAGTACGTGTAAGTACGTGTAAGTACGTGTAAGTACGTGTAAGTACGTGTAAGTACGTGTAAGTACGTGTAAGTACGTGTAAGTACGTGTAAGTACGTGTAAGTACGTGTAAGTACGTGTAAGTACGTGTAAGTACGTGTAAGTACGTGTAAGTACGTGTAAGTACGTGTAAGTACGTGTAAGTACGTGTAAGTACGTGTAAGTACGTGTAAGTACGTGTAAGTACGTGTAAGTACGTGTAAGTACGTGTAAGTACGTGTAAGTACGTGTAAGTACGTGTAAGTACGTGTAAGTACGTGTAAGTACGTGTAAGTACGTGTAAGTACGTGTAAGTACGTGTAAGTACGTGTAAGTACGTGTAAGTACGTGTAAGTACGTGTAAGTACGTGTAAGTACGTGTAAGTACGTGTAAGTACGTGTAAGTACGTGTAAGTACGTGTAAGTACGTGTAAGTACGTGTAAGTACGTGTAAGTACGTGTAAGTACGTGTAAGTACGTGTAAGTACGTGTAAGTACGTGTAAGTACGTGTAAGTACGTGTAAGTACGTGTAAGTACGTGTAAGTACGTGTAAGTACGTGTAAGTACGTGTAAGTACGTGTAAGTACGTGTAAGTACGTGTAAGTACGTGTAAGTACGTGTAAGTACGTGTAAGTACGTGTAAGTACGTGTAAGTACGTGTAAGTACGTGTAAGTACGTGTAAGTACGTGTAAGTACGTGTAAGTACGTGTAAGTACGTGTAAGTACGTGTAAGTACGTGTAAGTACGTGTAAGTACGTGTAAGTACGTGTAAGTACGTGTAAGTACGTGTAAGTACGTGTAAGTACGTGTAAGTACGTGTAAGTACGTGTAAGTACGTGTAAGTACGTGTAAGTACGTGTAAGTACGTGTAAGTACGTGTAAGTACGTGTAAGTACGTGTAAGTACGTGTAAGTACGTGTAAGTACGTGTAAGTACGTGTAAGTACGTGTAAGTACGTGTAAGTACGTGTAAGTACGTGTAAGTACGTGTAAGTACGTGTAAGTACGTGTAAGTACGTGTAAGTACGTGTAAGTACGTGTAAGTACGTGTAAGTACGTGTAAGTACGTGTAAGTACGTGTAAGTACGTGTAAGTACGTGTAAGTACGTGTAAGTACGTGTAAGTACGTGTAAGTACGTGTAAGTACGTGTAAGTACGTGTAAGTACGTGTAAGTACGTGTAAGTACGTGTAAGTACGTGTAAGTACGTGTAAGTACGTGTAAGTACGTGTAAGTACGTGTAAGTACGTGTAAGTACGTGTAAGTACGTGTAAGTACGTGTAAGTACGTGTAAGTACGTGTAAGTACGTGTAAGTACGTGTAAGTACGTGTAAGTACGTGTAAGTACGTGTAAGTACGTGTAAGTACGTGTAAGTACGTGTAAGTACGTGTAAGTACGTGTAAGTACGTGTAAGTACGTGTAAGTACGTGTAAGTACGTGTAAGTACGTGTAAGTACGTGTAAGTACGTGTAAGTACGTGTAAGTACGTGTAAGTACGTGTAAGTACGTGTAAGTACGTGTAAGTACGTGTAAGTACGTGTAAGTACGTGTAAGTACGTGTAAGTACGTGTAAGTACGTGTAAGTACGTGTAAGTACGTGTAAGTACGTGTAAGTACGTGTAAGTACGTGTAAGTACGTGTAAGTACGTGTAAGTACGTGTAAGTACGTGTAAGTACGTGTAAGTACGTGTAAGTACGTGTAAGTACGTGTAAGTACGTGTAAGTACGTGTAAGTACGTGTAAGTACGTGTAAGTACGTGTAAGTACGTGTAAGTACGTGTAAGTACGTGTAAGTACGTGTAAGTACGTGTAAGTACGTGTAAGTACGTGTAAGTACGTGTAAGTACGTGTAAGTACGTGTAAGTACGTGTAAGTACGTGTAAGTACGTGTAAGTACGTGTAAGTACGTGTAAGTACGTGTAAGTACGTGTAAGTACGTGTAAGTACGTGTAAGTACGTGTAAGTACGTGTAAGTACGTGTAAGTACGTGTAAGTACGTGTAAGTACGTGTAAGTACGTGTAAGTACGTGTAAGTACGTGTAAGTACGTGTAAGTACGTGTAAGTACGTGTAAGTACGTGTAAGTACGTGTAAGTACGTGTAAGTACGTGTAAGTACGTGTAAGTACGTGTAAGTACGTGTAAGTACGTGTAAGTACGTGTAAGTACGTGTAAGTACGTGTAAGTACGTGTAAGTACGTGTAAGTACGTGTAAGTACGTGTAAGTACGTGTAAGTACGTGTAAGTACGTGTAAGTACGTGTAAGTACGTGTAAGTACGTGTAAGTACGTGTAAGTACGTGTAAGTACGTGTAAGTACGTGTAAGTACGTGTAAGTACGTGTAAGTACGTGTAAGTACGTGTAAGTACGTGTAAGTACGTGTAAGTACGTGTAAGTACGTGTAAGTACGTGTAAGTACGTGTAAGTACGTGTAAGTACGTGTAAGTACGTGTAAGTACGTGTAAGTACGTGTAAGTACGTGTAAGTACGTGTAAGTACGTGTAAGTACGTGTAAGTACGTGTAAGTACGTGTAAGTACGTGTAAGTACGTGTAAGTACGTGTAAGTACGTGTAAGTACGTGTAAGTACGTGTAAGTACGTGTAAGTACGTGTAAGTACGTGTAAGTACGTGTAAGTACGTGTAAGTGCATGTAAGTGCGTATATGTGCGTATAAGTGTGTGTAAGTGCGTGTAAGTGCGTGTAAGTGGGTGTACGTGCGTACAAGTGGGTGTAAGTACGTGTAAATACGTGCAAGTGCTTGTAAGTGCGTGTATGTGGGTGTAAGTGCATGTAAGTTTGCATAAGTGCGTGTAAGTGTGTGTAAGTGTGTGTAAGTGCATGTAAGTGCGTGTAAGTGCGTGTAAGTGCATTTAAGTGTGTGTAAGTGTGTATACGTACATGTAAGTGCGCGTAGGTACGTATAAGTCTGTGTAAGTGTGCGTACGTGCGTGTAAGTAGGTGTAAGTGCGTGTAAGTGTGTATAAGTGTGTGTAAGTGCGTATAAGTACGTGTAAGTGTGTGTAAGTGCGTGTAAGTGTGTGTAAGTAGGTGTAAATGTGTGTAAGTGCATGTAAGTTCATGTAAGCAGGTGCAACTACGTATAAGTGTATGTAAGTGTGTGTAAGTGTGTATAAGTGCATGTAAGTGCGTGTAAGTGTGTGTAAGTAGGTGTAAATGTGTGTAAGTGCATGTAAGTTCATGTAAGCAGGTGCAACTACGTATAAGTGTATGTAAGTGTGTGTAAGTGTGTATAAGTGCATGTAAGTGCGTGTAAGTGTGTGTAAGTAGGTGTAAATGTGTGTAAGTGCATGTAAGTTCATGTAAGCAGGTGCAACTACGTATAAGTGTATGTAAGTGTGTGTAAGTGTGTATAAGTGCATGTAAGTGCGTGTAAGTGTGTATAAGTGTGTGTAAGTGCGTATAAGTACGTGTAAGTGTGTGTAAGTGCGTGTAAGTGTGTGTAAGTAGGTGTAAATGTGTGTAAGTGCATGTAAGTTCATGTAAGCAGGTGCAAGTACGTATAAGTGTATGTAAGTGTGTGTAAGTGTGTATAAGTGCATGTAAGTGCGTGTAAGTGTGTGTACGTATGTGTAAGTGTATGTAAATGCGTGTAAGTGCGTGTAAGTTTGTGTAAGTACGTGTAAGTGCATGTAAGTGTGTGTAAGTGCGTGTAAGTAGGTGTAAGTGCGTTTAAGTGCCTCTAAGTACATGTAAGTGTGTGTAAGTGCATGTAAGTATGTGTAAGTATGTGTAAGTGGATGTAAGTACGCGTTAGTGTGTGTAACTGCGTGTATGTATGTGTAAGTTCGGGTAAGTGTATGTAAGTGTGTGGAAGTGCGTGTAAGTACGTGTAAGTGCGTATAATTGCATTGAAGTGTGTGTAAGTACGTGTAAGTGCGTGTAAGTACTTGGAAGTGTATGTAAGTGCGTGTAAGTGCATGTAAGTGTGTCCAAGTGCGTGTAAGTACGTGTATGTACGTGTAACTTCTTGTAAGTACATGTAAGTGCGTGTAAGTGCGTTTAAGTGCGTGTAAGTGCGAGTAAGTATGTGTAAGTGCTTGTAAGTACGTGTAAGTGCTTGTAAGTGCGTGTAAGTGCATGTAAGTGCGTGTAAGTAAATGTATCTGTGTATACATGCGTGTAACTGCGTGTACTTTTGTGTACATGCAAATAAGTGTGTATAAGTGCGTGAAAGTGCATGTTAGTGTGTGTAAGTGCGTGTAAGTATGTGTAAGTGCGTGTAAGTACGTGTAAGTGCGTGTAAGTACGTGTAAGTGCGTGTAAGTACGTGTAAGTGCGTGTAAGTACGTGTAAGTGCGTGTAAGTACGTGTAAGTGCGTGTAAGTACGTGTAAGTGCGTGTAAGTACGTGTAAGTGCGTGTAAGTACGTGTAAGTGCGTGTAAGTACGTGTAAGTGCGTGTAAGTACGTGTAAGTGCGTGTAAGTACGTGTAAGTGCGTGTAAGTACGTGTAAGTGCGTGTAAGTACGTGTAAGTGCGTGTAAGTACGTGTAAGTGCGTGTAAGTACGTGTAAGTGCGTGTAAGTACGTGTAAGTGCGTGTAAGTACGTGTAAGTGCGTGTAAGTACGTGTAAGTGCGTGTAAGTACGTGTAAGTGCGTGTAAGTACGTGTAAGTGCGTGTAAGTACGTGTAAGTGCGTGTAAGTACGTGTAAGTGCGTGTAAGTACGTGTAAGTGCGTGTAAGTACGTGTAAGTGCGTGTAAGTACGTGTAAGTGCGTGTAAGTACGTGTAAGTGCGTGTAAGTACGTGTAAGTGCGTGTAAGTACGTGTAAGTGCGTGTAAGTACGTGTAAGTGCGTGTAAGTACGTGTAAGTGCGTGTAAGTACGTGTAAGTGCGTGTAAGTACGTGTAAGTGCGTGTAAGTACGTGTAAGTGCGTGTAAGTACGTGTAAGTGCGTGTAAGTACGTGTAAGTGTGTGCAAGTACGTGCAAGTACTTGTAAGTGCATGTAGGTGTGTGTAAGTGCGTGTAAGTGCGTAAAAATGCATATAAGTGTGTGTAAGTGTGTGTAAGTGCATGTAAGTGCGTGTAAGTGCGTGTAAGTGTGTGTAAGTGCATGTACGTGTGTGTAAGTACGTGTAAGTGCGTGTAGGTACGTATAAGTCCGTGTAAGTGCGCGTAAATGCATGTAAGTCCGTGTAAGTGTATGTCAGTGTGTGTAAGTGTGTATAAGTACGTGTAAGTATGCGTAAGTGCGTGTAAGTACATTTAAGTATGTGTTAGTATGTGTAAATGCGTGTGAGTGCATGTAAGTACGTGTAAGCACGTGTAAGTGCGTGTAACTGCATGTAAGTGTGTGTAAGTGCGTGTAAGTGCGTGTAAGTGCGTGTAAGTACGTGTAAGTGCATGTAAGTGTATGTAAGTGTGTGTACGCGCATGTAAGTGCGTGTAAGTTTGTCTAAGTGCGTGTAAGTGCATGTAAGTGCGTGTTAGTGCGTGTAAGTGCGTGTAAGTACATGTTAGTGCGTGTAAGTGCATGTATGTATGTGTAAGTGCATGTAAGTACGTGTAAGTACGTGTAAGTGCATGTACATGCGTGTAAGTGTGTGTAACAGTGTGTAAGTGCGTGTAAGTGTGTGTAAGTACATGTAAGTACGTCTAAGTACGTGTAAGTGCGAGTAAGTATGTGTAAGTGCGTGTAAATGCGTGTAAGAACGTGTAAGTGTGCGTAAGTGCGTGTAAGTGCGTGTAAGTGTGTGCAAGTACGTGTAAGTACATTTAAGTACATGTAACTGCGTGTAAGTGTGTGTAAGTGCATGTAAGTGCGTGTAAGTGCGTGTAAGTGCGTGTAAGTGCGTATAAATGCATAAAAGTACTTGTAAGTGCGTGTAAGTGCATGTAAGTACGTGTAAGTACGTGTAACTCCGTGTAAGTGCGTGTAACTATGTGTACCTGCGTGTACGTATGTATAAGTCCGTATGAGTGCGTGTAAGTGTGTGTTAGTACGTATAAGTGCGTGTAAGTGCATGTAAGTGCGTGTAAGTGCGTGCAAGTACGTGTAAGTGTTTTTCAGTACGAGTAAGTATGTGTAAGTGCGTATAAGTGCGTACAAGTGCATGTAAGTGCGCGTAAGTGCAATTAACTGCGTGTAAGTGTGTGTCAGTGTGTGTAAGTCCGTGTAAGTGCGTGTAAGTGCATGCAAGTGTGTGCAAGTATGTGCAAGTGTGTGTAAGTACGTGTAAGTGCGTGTAAGTGCGTGTAAGTATGTGTAAGTGCGTGTAAGTGTGTGTAAGTGCGTGTAAGTACGTGTAAGTGCATGTGAGTGTGTGTAAGTGCGTGTAAGTGCGTGTAAGTGTGTCTAAGTGCGTGTAAGTGTGTGTAAGTACGTGTAAGTGCGTGTAAGTGCGTGTAAATGCTTGTAAGTGCGTGTAAGTGCATACAAGTGCGTGTAAGTGCGTGTAAGTACGTGTAAGTGTTTGTAAGTATGAGTAAGTATGTGTAAGTGCGTGTAAGTGTGTGTAAGTGCGTGTAAGTGTGTCTAAGTGCGTGTAAGTGCGTGTAAGTACGTGTAAGTGCGTGTAAGTGCGTGTAAGTGTGTCTAAGTGCGTGTAAGTGCGTGTAAGTACGTGTAAGTGCGTGTAAGTGCGTGTAAGTGTGTCTAAGTGCGTGTAAGTGCGTGTAAGTACGTGTAAGTGCGTGTAAGTGCGTGTAAGTGTGTCTAAGTGCGTGTAAGTGCGTGTAAGTACGTGTAAGTGCGTGTAAGTGCGTGTAAGTGTGTCTAAGTGCGTGTAAGTGCGTGTAAGTACGTGTAAGTGCGTGTAAGTGCGTGTAAGTGTGTCTAAGTGCGTGTAAGTGCGTGTAAGTACGTGTAAGTGCGTGTAAGTGCGTGTAAGTGTGTCTAAGTGCGTGTAAGTGCGTGTAAGTACGTGTAAGTGCGTGTAAGTGCGTGTAAGTGTGTCTAAGTGCGTGTAAGTGCGTGTAAGTACGTGTAAGTGCGTGTAAGTGCGTGTAAGTGTGTCTAAGTGCGTGTAAGTGCGTGTAAGTACGTGTAAGTGCGTGTAAGTGCGTGTAAGTGTGTCTAAGTGCGTGTAAGTGCGTGTAAGTACGTGTAAGTGCGTGTAAGTGCGTGTAAGTGTGTCTAAGTGCGTGTAAGTGTGTGTAAGTACGTGTAAGTGCGTGTAAGTACGTTTAAGTGCGTATAAGTGCATGTAAGTGCGTGTAAGTGTGTGTAAGTACATGTAAGTACGTGTAAGTACGTGTAAGTGCGAGTAAGTATGTGTAAGTGCGTGTAAATGCGTGTAAGAACGTGTAAGTGTGCGTAAGTGCGTGTAAGTGCGTGTAAGTGTGTGTAAGTATGTGTAAGTACGTATAACTGCGTATAAG
Organism: Penium margaritaceum; assembly: GCA_023375785.1. Lineage (NCBI taxonomy): Eukaryota > Viridiplantae > Streptophyta > Zygnematophyceae > Desmidiales > Peniaceae > Penium > Penium margaritaceum. Next base: position 55,972 of record SZWC01015776.1, on the reverse strand, counting down.
TGGGTGTAAGTGCATGTACGTTCTTATAGGTGCGTGTAAGTGCATGTAAGTGCGTATATGTGCGTATAAGTGTGTGTAAGTGTGTGTAAGTACGTGTAAATACGTGTAAGTGCGCGTAAGTACGTGTAACTACGTGTAACTGCGTGTAACTGCGATAAGTGCGTGTACGTGCGTGTATGTTCTTGTGAGTGCTTGTTGGTGCGTGATATTACGTGTAAGTGTGTTTAAGTGCGTGTATGTGCGTGTAATTGCGTGTAAGTGCGTGTAAGTGCTTGTAAGTGAGTGTAAGTACGTGTAAGTGTGTGGAAGTGTGTGTAAGTCCGTGTAAGTTCGTTTAAGTGCATGTAAGTGCGTGTAAGTACGTGTAAGTGCATGTAAGTGCGTGTAACTGTGTGTACGTGTGTGCAAGTGCGTGTAAGTGCGTGTAAGTGAGTGTAGGTGCATGGAAGTGTATGTAAGCGCGTGGAAATACGTGTAAGTACGTGTAAGCACGTGTAAGTGCATGTAAGTGCGTGTAAGTGCGTATAAGGGCGTGTAAGTGCGTATATGTACGTGTGAGTGCGTGTTAGTGCATGTAAGTGCGTAAAAGTGCATGTAAGTGTGTGTAAGTGTGTGTGAGTGCGTGTAAGTGTGTGTAATTGTGGGTAAGTACGTGTAAGTGCATGGAAGTGTGTGTAAGTGTGTGTAAGTGCGTGTAATTATGTGTAAATTCGTGTAAGGACATGTAAGTGCGTGTTAGTGCGTGTAAAAGCACGTAAGTGCGTGTTACGTGTGTGTAAGTGCTTGTAACTGCGTATAAGTGCGTGTAAGTGCATGTTTGTGCGTGTAAGTGCGTGTAAGTGTGTGTAAGTGCTTTTCAGTGAGTGTAAGTGTGTGTTAGTACGTGTAAGTGCGTATAACTACATCTAAGTGCGTGTAACTGTGTGTAAGTGTGTATAAATGCGCGTAAGTACATGTAAGTACTTGTAAGTACGTGTAAGTGCGTGTAAGTACGTGGAAGTGCGTGTAAGTATGTGTAAGTGCGTGTAAGTGCGTGTAAGTGTGTGTAAGTGCGTGTAAGTGCGTGTAAGTGCATGTAAGTGCGTGTAAGTGCGTGTAAGTGCGTGTAAGTGCCTCTAATTGTGTGGAAGTACGTGTAAGTGCGTGTAAGTACGTGTAAGTGCGTGGAAGTATGTGTAAGTGCGTGTAAGTGCGTGTAAGTGTGTGTAAGTGCGTGTAAGTGCGTGTAAGTGCATGTAAGTGCGTGTAAGTGCGTGTAAGTGCGTGTAAGTGCCTCTAATTGTGTGGAAGTACGTGTAAGTGCGTGTAAGTACGTGTAAGTGCGTGGAAGTATGTGTAAGTGCGTGTAAGTGCGTGTAAGTGTGTGTAAGTGCGTGTAAGTGCGTGTAAGTGCATGTAAGTGCGTGTAAGTGCGTGTAAGTGCGTGTAAGTGCCTCTAATTGTGTGGAAGTACGTGTAAGTGCGTGTAAGTACGTGTAAGTGCGTGGAAGTATGTGTAAGTGCGTGTAAGTGCGTGTAAGTGTGTGTAAGTGCGTGTAAGTGCGTGTAAGTGCATGTAAGTGCGTGTAAGTGCGTGTAAGTGCGTGTAAGTGCCTCTAATTGTGTGGAAGTACGTGTAAGTGCGTGTAAGTACGTGTAAGTGCGTGGAAGTATGTGTAAGTGCGTGTAAGTGCGTGTAAGTGTGTGTAAGTGCGTGTAAGTGCGTGTAAGTGCATGTAAGTGCGTGTAAGTGCGTGTAAGTGCGTGTAAGTGCCTCTAATTGTGTGGAAGTACGTGTAAGTGCGTGTAAGTACGTGTAAGTGCGTGGAAGTATGTGTAAGTGCGTGTAAGTGCGTGTAAGTGTGTGTAAGTGCGTGTAAGTGCGTGTAAGTGCATGTAAGTGCGTGTAAGTGCGTGTAAGTGCGTGTAAGTGCCTCTAATTGTGTGGAAGTACGTGTAAGTGCGTGTAAGTACGTGTAAGTGCGTGTAAGTGTGTGTACCAACGTGTAAGTGCGTGTAATTGTGTGTAAGTATGTGTACGTGCATGTAAGTACATGTAAGTGCGTGTAAGTGTGTGTAAGTGCATGCAAGTATGTGTAAGTGCGTCTATGTGTGTGTAAGTGTATGTAAGTGTTTGCAAGTGCGTGTAAGTTTGTGTAAGTGCGTGTAAGAGCATGTAAGTTTTTATAAGTGCGTGTAAGTGCATGTAAGTGCAATTAACTGCATGTAAGTGCGTGTAAGTGTGTGTAAGTGTGTACAAGTACGTGTAAGTGCATGTAAGTGCGTGTAAGTACATGTAAGTATGTGTAAGTGCGTGTAAGTACGTGTAAATGCGTGTAAGGGCATGTACGTTTGTGTTAGTATGTGTAAGTGCATGTAAGTGCATGTATGTGCGTGTAAGTGCGTGTAAGTGCGTGTAAGTACGTGTAAGTGCGTGTAAGTACATGAGTGCGTGTGAGAACGTGTAAGTTCATGTAAGTGCGTGTAAGTATGTGTAAGTATATGTAAGTACCTGTACATGCGTGTAAGTGCGTGTAAGCACGTGTAATTGTGTGTAACTGGGTGTAAGTACGTGAAAGTGTGTGTAAGTGCGTGTAAGTGCGTGTATGTGCGTGTAAGTGTGTGTGAGTGCGTGTGAGTGCGTGTAAGTGCGTGTAAGTGCGTTTAAGTGCGTGTAAGTCCGTGTAAGTACAGGTAAGTGAGTGTGAGTGTGTGTAAGTGTATGTAAGTGCGTGTAAGTGCATGTAAGTATGTGTAAGTGCGTGTACGTACGTGTAAGTACGTGTAAGTGTGTGTAAGTGCATGTAAGTGCGTGTAAGTGCGTGTAAGTGCGTGTAAGTGCATGTAAGTACATGTAAGTGCGTGTAAGTGTATGTAAGTACGTGTAAGTGCGTGTAAGTGTGCGTAAGTGCGTGTAAATGTGTGTAAGTGCGTGTAATTGCGTGTAAGTGTATGTAAGTGCGTATAAGTGCGTGTAAGTGCGTGTAAGTGTGTGTGAGTGCGTGTGAGTGCGTGTAAGTGCGTGTAAGTGCGTGTAAGTGCATGTAAGTACATGTAAGTGCGTGTAAGTGTATGTAAGTACGTGTAAGTGCGTGTAAGTGTGCGTAAGTGCGTGTAAATGTGTGTAAGTGCGTGTAATTGCGTGTAAGTGTATGTAAGTGCGTATAAGTGCGTGTAAGTGCGTGTAAGTGTGTGTGAGTGCGTGTGAGTGCGTGTAAGTGCGTGTAAGTGCGTGTAAGTGCATGTAAGTACATGTAAGTGCGTGTAAGTGTATGTAAGTACGTGTAAGTGCGTGTAAGTGTGCGTAAGTGCGTGTAAATGTGTGTAAGTGCGTGTAATTGCGTGTAAGTGTATGTAAGTGCGTATAAGTGCGTGTAAGTGCGTGTAAGTGTGTGTGAGTGCGTGTGAGTGCGTGTAAGTGCGTGTAAGTGCGTGTAAGTGCATGTAAGTACATGTAAGTGCGTGTAAGTGTATGTAAGTACGTGTAAGTGCGTGTAAGTGTGCGTAAGTGCGTGTAAATGTGTGTAAGTGCGTGTAATTGCGTGTAAGTGTATGTAAGTGCGTATAAGTGCGTGTAAGTGCGTGTAAGTGTGTGTGAGTGCGTGTGAGTGCGTGTAAGTGCGTGTAAGTGCGTGTAAGTGCATGTAAGTACATGTAAGTGCGTGTAAGTGTATGTAAGTACGTGTAAGTGCGTGTAAGTGTGCGTAAGTGCGTGTAAATGTGTGTAAGTGCGTGTAATTGCGTTTAAGTGTATGTAAGTGCGTATAAGTGCGTGTAAGTGTGTGTAAGTGTGTGTAAGTGCATGTAAGTGTGTGTAAGTGCGTACATGTGTGTGTAAGAGCATGTAAGTACGTGTGAGTGTGTATAAGTGCATGTAAGTGTGTATACGTACGTGCAAGTGCGTGTACGTGCATTTAAGTGCGTGTAAGTGCGTGTAAGTGTATGGAAGTGTATGTCAATGCGTGTCAGTGCGTGTAAGAGCGTGTAAGCATGTGTAAGTGCGTGTAACTGCGTGTAAGTGCGTACAAGTGCGAGTAAGTGCGTGTAAGTGTGTGTAAGTGCATGTAAGTGTGTGTAAGTGTGTGTACGTGTGTATAAGTGCGGGTAAGTGCTTGTAACTGTGTGTAAGTGTGTATAATTGCGTGTCAGTGCATATAAGGACATGTAAGTGCGTGTAAGTGCGTGTAAGTATGTGTAAGAGCGTGTAAGTACGTCTTAAGTGTGTGTAAGTGCCTGGAAGTATGTGTAAGTGCGTGTAACTGCCTGTAAGTGCGTGCAAGTGCATGTAAGTGCGTGTAAGTGCATGTAAGTGCTTGTAAGTGTGTGTAAGTGCACATAAGGGCGTGAAAGTATGTGTAACTGCGCCTAAATGCGTGCAACTGCATGTAAGCATGTATAAGTGCGTGTAAGGGTCTGTACGTGCGTGTGAGTGTGTGTAAGTGCATGTAAGTGTGTGTAAGTGAGTGTAAGTCTATGTAATTGTGTGTAAGTGTTTGAAAGTGTGTGTAAGTACGTGTAAGTGCGTGTATGTACGTGCAAGTTCGTGTAAGTACGTGTAAGTACGTGTAAGTGCAATTAACTACGTGTAAGTGCATGTAAGTGTGTGTAAGTGCGTGTAAGTGCATGTAAGTACGTATAAGTGCGTGTAAGTGCATGTAAGTACGTATAAGTGCGTGTAAGTGCATGTAAGTACGTATAAGTGCGTGTAAGTGCATGTAAGTACGTATAAGTGCGTGTAAGTGCATGTAAGTACGTATAAGTGCGTGTAAGTGCATGTAAGTACGTATAAGTGCGTGTAAGTGCATGTAAGTACGTATAAGTGCGTGTAAGTGCATGTAAGTACGTATAAGTGCGTGTAAGTGCATGTAAGTACGTATAAGTGCGTGTAAGTGCATGTAAGTACGTATAAGTGCGTGTAAGTGCATGTAAGTACGTATAAGTGCGTGTAAGTGCATGTAAGTACGTATAAGTGCGTGTAAGTGCATGTAAGTACGTATAAGTGCGTGTAAGTGCATGTAAGTACGTATAAGTGCGTGTAAGTGCATGTAAGTACGTATAAGTGCGTGTAAGTGCATGTAAGTACGTATAAGTGCGTGTAAGTGCATGTAAGTACGTATAAGTGCGTGTAAGTGCATGTAAGTACGTATAAGTGCGTGTAAGTGCATGTAAGTACGTATAAGTGCGTGTAAGTGCATGTAAGTACGTATAAGTGCGTGTAAGTGCATGTAAGTACGTATAAGTGCGTGTAAGTGCATGTAAGTACGTATAAGTGCGTGTAAGTGCATGTAAGTACGTATAAGTGCGTGTAAGTGCATGTAAGTACGTATAAGTGCGTGTAAGTGCATGTAAGTACGTATAAGTGCGTGTAAGTGCATGTAAGTACGTATAAGTGCGTGTAAGTGCATGTAAGTACGTATAAGTGCGTGTAAGTGCATGTAAGTACGTATAAGTGCGTGTAAGTGCATGTAAGTACGTATAAGTGCGTGTAAGTGCATGTAAGTACGTATAAGTGCGTGTAAGTGCATGTAAGTACGTATAAGTGCGTGTAAGTGCATGTAAGTACGTATAAGTGCGTGTAAGTGCATGTAAGTACGTATAAGTGCGTGTAAGTGCATGTAAGTACGTATAAGTGCGTGTAAGTGCATGTAAGTACGTATAAGTGCGTGTAAGTGCATGTAAGTACGTATAAGTGCGTGTAAGTGCATGTAAGTACGTATAAGTGCGTGTAAGTGCATGTAAGTACGTATAAGTGCGTGTAAGTGCATGTAAGTACGTATAAGTGCGTGTAAGTGCATGTAAGTACGTATAAGTGCGTGTAAGTGCATGTAAGTACGTATAAGTGCGTGTAAGTGCATGTAAGTACGTATAAGTGCGTGTAAGTGCATGTAAGTACGTATAAGTGCGTGTAAGTGCATGTAAGTACGTATAAGTGCGTGTAAGTGCATGTAAGTACGTATAAGTGCGTGTAAGTGCATGTAAGTACGTATAAGTGCGTGTAAGTGCATGTAAGTACGTATAAGTGCGTGTAAGTGCATGTAAGTACGTATAAGTGCGTGTAAGTGCATGTAAGTACGTATAAGTGCGTGTAAGTGCATGTAAGTACGTATAAGTGCGTGTAAGTGCATGTAAGTACGTATAAGTGCGTGTAAGTGCATGTAAGTACGTATAAGTGCGTGTAAGTGCATGTAAGTACGTATAAGTGCGTGTAAGTGCATGTAAGTACGTATAAGTGCGTGTAAGTGCATGTAAGTACGTATAAGTGCGTGTAAGTGCATGTAAGTACGTATAAGTGCGTGTAAGTGCATGTAAGTACGTATAAGTGCGTGTAAGTGCATGTAAGTACGTATAAGTGCGTGTAAGTGCATGTAAGTACGTATAAGTGCGTGTAAGTGCATGTAAGTGCATGTAAGTGTATGTAAGTGCCTGTAAGTGCGTGTAAGTGCGTGTAAGTGCGTGTAAGACTGGTAAGTGCGTGTATGTACGTGTGAGTGTGTGTAAGTGCATGTAAGTGCGTGTAAGCATATGTAAGTGTGAGTAAGTACGTGTAAGTGCGTGTAAGTGTGTGCAAGTACTTGTTAGTGCATGTAAGTGTGTGTAAGTGCATGTTAGTGCGTGTAAGTGTATGTAAGTGCGTGTAAGTATGTGTAAGTATGTACATGTGCGTGTCAGTGCGTGTATGTACGTGTAAGTGTGTGTAAGTACGTGTAAGTGCATGTAAGTGCATGTATGTGTGTGTAAGTACGTGTAAGTGCGCATAAGTGCATGTAAGTAAGTGTAAGTGCATGTAAGTGTGTGTAAGTACGTGTAAGTGCATGTAAGTGCATGTATGTGTGTGTAAGTACGTGTAAGTGCGCATAAGTGCATGTAAGTAAGTGTAAGTGCATGTAAGTGTGTATAAGTGTATGTAAGTACGTGTAACTGTATGTAAGTGCATGAAAGTGCGTGTAAGTACGTGTAAGTGTGTGTAAGTGCATGTAAGTGTGTGTAAGTGCATATAAGTATGTGTAAGTGCGTCTAAGTGCGTGTAAGTGTGTGTAAGTGCATATAAGTATGTGTAAGTGCGTCTAAGTGCGTGTAAGTACGTGTAACTACGTGTAAGTGTATGGAAGTACGTGTGAATGCGTGTATGTATGTGTAAGTGTGGGTAAGCACATATAAGTGTGTGTAACTGCGTGTAAGTGCGTACAAGTGTGTGTACGTACGTGTAAGTGTGTGTAAGTGCATGTAAGTGTGTGTAAGTGTGTGTAAGTGTGTGTAAGTGCGGGTAAGTGCGTGTAAGTGTGTGTAAGTGTGTATAATTGCATGTAAGTGCGTGTAAGGACATGTAAGTACGTGTAAGTGCGTGTAAGTACGTGTAAGTGCATGTAAGTGTGTGTAAGTGCGGGTAAGTGTGTGTAAGTGCGGGTAAGTGTGTGTAAGTGCGGGTAAGTGTGTGTAAGTGCGGGTAAGTGTGTGTAAGTGCGGGTAAGTGTGTGTAAGTGCGGGTAAGTGTGTGTAAGTGCGGGTAAGTGTGTGTAAGTGCGGGTAAGTGTGTGTAAGTGCGGGTAAGTGTGTGTAAGTGCGGGTAAGTGTGTGTAAGTGCGGGTAAGTGTGTGTAAGTGCGGGTAAGTGTGTGTAAGTGCGGGTAAGTGTGTGTAAGTGCGGGTAAGTGTGTGTAAGTGCGGGTAAGTGTGTGTAAGTGCGGGTAAGTGTGTGTAAGTGCGGGTAAGTGTGTGTAAGTGCGGGTAAGTGTGTGTAAGTGCGGGTAAGTGTGTGTAAGTGCGGGTAAGTGTGTGTAAGTGCGGGTAAGTGTGTGTAAGTGCGGGTAAGTGTGTGTAAGTGCGGGTAAGTGTGTGTAAGTGCGGGTAAGTGTGTGTAAGTGCGGGTAAGTGTGTGTAAGTGCGGGTAAGTGTGTGTAAGTGCGGGTAAGTGTGTGTAAGTGCGGGTAAGTGTGTGTAAGTGCGGGTAAGTGTGTGTAAGTGCGGGTAAGTGTGTGTAAGTGCGGGTAAGTGTGTGTAAGTGCGGGTAAGTGTGTGTAAGTGCGGGTAAGTGTGTGTAAGTGCGGGTAAGTGTGTGTAAGTGCGGGTAAGTGTGTGTAAGTGCGGGTAAGTGTGTGTAAGTGCGGGTAAGTGTGTGTAAGTGCGGGTAAGTGTGTGTAAGTGCGGGTAAGTGTGTGTAAGTGCGGGTAAGTGTGTGTAAGTGCGGGTAAGTGTGTGTAAGTGCGGGTAAGTGTGTGTAAGTGCGGGTAAGTGTGTGTAAGTGCGGGTAAGTGTGTGTAAGTGCGGGTAAGTGTGTGTAAGTGCGGGTAAGTGTGTGTAAGTGCGGGTAAGTGTGTGTAAGTGCGGGTAAGTGTGTGTAAGTGCGGGTAAGTGTGTGTAAGTGCGGGTAAGTGTGTGTAAGTGCGGGTAAGTGTGTGTAAGTGCGGGTAAGTGTGTGTAAGTGCGGGTAAGTGTGTGTAAGTGCGGGTAAGTGTGTGTAAGTGCGGGTAAGTGTGTGTAAGTGCGGGTAAGTGTGTGTAAGTGCGGGTAAGTGTGTGTAAGTGCGGGTAAGTGTGTGTAAGTGCGGGTAAGTGTGTGTAAGTGCGGGTAAGTGTGTGTAAGTGGATGTAAGTGCGTGTAAGGGCATGTAAGTACGTGTAAGTACGTGTGAGTACGTGTAAGTGTGTGTAAGTGCGTGTAAGTGCGTGTAAGTGTGTGTAAGTGCGTGTAAGTGCGTAAGTGCGTGTAATTGCGTGTAAGTGCGTGTGAGTGCATATAAGTGTATATAACGGTGTATAACTGCGTGTAAGAGCGTGTAAGTGCATATAAATGTGTGTAAGTGCGTGCAAGTGCATGTAAGTGCATGTAAGTGCGTGTACGTTTGTGTAAGCGTGTGTAAGTATTAGTAAATACGTATAACTGCGTATAAGTAGGTGTAAGTGCATGTACGTTCTTATAGGTGCGTGTAAGTGCATGTAAGTGTGTATATGTGCGTATAAGTGTGTGTAAGTGTGTGTAAGTACGTGTAAGTACGTGTTATTGCGCGTAAGTACGTGTAACTACGTGTAACTGCGTGTAACTGCGATAAGTGCGTGTACGTGCGTGTATGTTCTTGTGAGTCCTTGTTGGTGCGTGATATTATGTGTAAGTGTGTTTAAGTGCGTGTATGTGCATGTAATTGCGTGTAAGTCCGTGTAAATGCTTGTAAGTGAGTGTAAGTACGTGTAAGTGTGTGGAAGTGTGTGTAAGTCCGTGTGAGTTCGTTTATGTGCATGTAAGTGCGTGTAAGTACGTGTAAGTGCGTGTAAGTGCGTGTAAGTGCGTGTAAGTGCGTGTAAGTATTTGCATGTGGGTGTAAGTGCATACAAGTACGTGTAAGTGCGTGTAAGTGCATGCAAGTGCGTGTAAGTGCATGTATGTATGTATAAGTTTGTGTAAGTGCGTATAGGTGCGTGTAAGTACGTGTAAGTATGTGTAAATGCATGTAAGAGCGTGTATGTGCGTGTAAGTATGAGTAAGTGGGTATATGTACGTGTAAGTGCCTGTTTGTACGTGTAAGTGCGTGTAAGTGCGTGTAAGTACGTGTAAGTGCGTGTAAGTGCGTGTACGTGCGTGTAAGTGCATGTAAGTGCGTGTAAGTGCGTGTAAGTACGTGTAAGTGCGTGTAAGTGCGTGTACGTGCGTGTAAGTGCATGTAAGTGCGTGTAAGTGCGTGTAAGTACGTGTAAGTGCGTGTAAGTGCGTGTACGTGCGTGTAAGTGCATGTAAGTGCGTGTAAGTGCGTGTAAGTACGTGTAAGTGCGTGTAAGTGCGTGTACGTGCGTGTAAGTGCATGTAAGTGCGTGTAAGTGCGTGTAAGTACGTGTAAGTGCGTGTAAGTGCGTGTACGTGCGTGTAAGTGCATGTAAGTGCGTGTAAGTGCGTGTAAGTACGTGTAAGTGCGTGTAAGTGCGTGTACGTGCGTGTAAGTGCATGTAAGTGCGTGTAAGTGCGTGTAAGTACGTGTAAGTGCGTGTAAGTGCGTGTACGTGCGTGTAAGTGCATGTAAGTGCGTGTAAGTGCGTGTAAGTACGTGTAAGTGCGTGTAAGTGCGTGTACGTGCGTGTAAGTGCATGTAAGTGCGTGTAAGTGCGTGTAAGTACGTGTAAGTGCGTGTAAGTGCGTGTACGTGCGTGTAAGTGCATGTAAGTGCGTGTAAGTGCGTGTAAGTACGTGTAAGTGCGTGTAAGTGCGTGTACGTGCGTGTAAGTGCATGTAAGTGCGTGTAAGTGCGTGTAAGTACGTGTAAGTGCGTGTAAGTGCGTGTACGTGCGTGTAAGTGCATGTAAGTGCGTGTAAGTGCGTGTAAGTACGTGTAAGTACGTGTAAGTGCGTGTAAGTGCGTGTAAGTGCGTGTAAGTGCGTGAAAGTGCGTGTAAGTACGTGTTAGTGCATACAAGTGCATGTAACTGCATGTAACTGCGTGTAAGTGTGTGCAAGTGCATATAAGTGCATGTAAGTGCGTGTAAGTATGTTTAAGTGCGTGTAAGTGCGTGTACGTGCGTGTAAGTGCATGTAAATGCGTGTAAGTATATGTAAGTACGTGTAAGTACGTGTAAGTATATATAAGTGCGTGTAGATGCGTGAAAGTGTGTGTAAGTGGGTGTAAGCACGTGTAAGTGCGTGTAACTGTGAGTACGTGTGTGCAAGTGCGTGTAAGTAGGTGTAAGTGAGTGTAGGTGCATGGAAGTGTATGTAAGCGCGTGGAAATACGTGTAAGTACGTGTAAGTGCGTGTAAGTGCATGTAAGTGCGTGTAAGTGCGTATAAGGGCGTGTAAGTGCGTATATGTACGTGTGAGTGCGTGTTAGTGCATGTAAGTGCGTAAAAGTGCATGTAAGTGTGTGTAAGTGCGTGTGAGTGCGTGTAAGTGTGTGTAAATGTGTGTAAGTGCGTGTAAGTGTGTGTAATTGTGGGTAAGTACGTGTAAGTGCATGGAAGTGTGTGTAAGTGCGTATAAGTGCGTGTAATTATGTGTAAGTTCTTGTAAGGACATGTAAGTGCGTGTTAGTGCGTGTAAATGCATGTAAGTGCGTGTTACGTATGTGTAAGTGCTTGTAGCTGCGTATAAGTGCGTGTAAGTGCATGTTTGTGCGTCTAAGTGCGTGTAAGTGTGTGTAAGTGTTTTTCAGTGAGTGTAAGTGTGTGTAAGTACGTGGAAGTGCGTATAACTACATCTAAGTGCGTGCAGCTGCATGTAAGTATGTATAAGTGCGTGTAAGGGTGTGTACGTGCGTGTAAGTGTGTGTAAGTGCATGTAAGTGTGTGTAAGTGCGTGTAATGTGTGTAAGTGTGTGTAAGTGTGTGTAAGTGCGTGCAAGTATGCGTAAGTGTGTGTAAGTGCGTGTAAGCGCGTGTAAGTGTGTGTAAGTGCGTGTAAGTACATGTAAGTATATGTAAGTACAAGTAAGTGCGTGTAAGTGTGTGTACGTATATGTAAGTGTGTGTGAATGCGTGTAAGTGTGTGTAAGTGTGTGTAAGTGCGTGCAAGTATGCGTAAGTGTGTGTAAGTGCGTGTAAGTGCGTGTAAGTGTGTGTAAGTGTGTGTCAGTGAGTGTAAGTGTGTGTAAGTACGTGGAAGTGCGTATAACTACATCTAAGTGCGTGCAGCTGCATGTAAGTATGTATAAGTGCGTGTAAGGGTGTGTACGTGCGTGTAAGTGTGTGTAAGTGCATGTAAGTGTGTGTAAGTGTGTGTAAGTCTGTGTAAGTGTGTGTAAGTGTGTGAAAGTGTTTGTAAGTGTGTGTAAGTACGTGTAAGTGTGTGTATGTATGTGCAAGTTTGTGTAAGTACGTGTAAGTGCAATTAACTACGTGTAAGTGCATGTAAGTGTGTGTAAGTGCGTGTAATGTGTGTAAGTGTGTGTAAGTGTGTGTAAGTGCGTGCAAGTATGCGTAAGTGTGTGTAAGTGCGTGTAAGCGCGTGTAAGTGTGTGTAAGTGCGTGTAAGTACATGTAAGTATATGTAAGTACAAGTAAGTGCGTGTAAGTGTGTGTACGTATATGTAAGTGTGTGTGAATGCCTGTAAGTGTGTGTAAGTGTGTGTAAGTGCGCATACGTGCGTGTAAGTGCGTGTAAGTGCGTGTAAGTGTGTGTAGGTGCGTGTAAGTCCGTGTAAGTACGCATAAGTGCGTTTAAGTGCGTGTAAGTGCGTGAAAGTATGTACAAGTGTGTACAAGTGTGTGTAAGTGTATGTAAGTATGTGTAAGTGCGTGTAAGTGCGTGTAAGTATGTGTAACCGCGTGTAAGTACATGTAAGTATGTGTAACCGGGTGTAAGTACGTGTAAGTGCGGGTAAGTACGTGTAAGTGCGTGTAAGTGCGTGTAAGTGCGTGTAAGCACGTGTAATTTCTTGTAAGTACGTGTAAGTGTGTATATGTGCGTGTAAGTGCGTGAAAGTGCGTATAAGTACGTGTAAGTGCGTGTAAGTCCGTGTAAGTACATGTAAGTGCGTGTAAGTCCGTGTAAGTGTGTGTAAGTACGTATAAGTGCGTATAAGTGCCTGTAACTACGTTTAACTGCGTGTGAGTACGTGTAAGTGCATGTACGTGCGTGTAACTGTATTTAAGTACGAATATGTGCGTGGAAGTGCGTTTAAGTGCGTGTAAGTACGTGTAAGCACGTGTAAGTACATGCAAGTCCGTTTAAGTGCGTATAAGTGCATGTAAGTGCATGTAAGTACGTATGAGTGCGTGTAAGTGCATGTGAGTGCGTGCACGTGCATGTAAGTGTGTGTAAGTGCATGTGAGTTTGTGTAAGTGCGTGTAATTGTGTGTAAGTGTGTCTAGGTGTGTGTAAGTGCGGATAAGTGTGTGTAAGTGTGTGGACGTGCATGTAAGTGCGGGTAAGTGTGTGCAATTGCGTGTAAGTATGTGTAAGGACATGTAAGTGCATGTAAGTGCGTGTAAGTGTGAATAAGTACTTGCAAGTACATGTAAGTGCGTGTACGTGCGTGTAAGTGCGTGTTAGTGCGTGTAAGTGCGAGTAAGTGTGTGTAAGTGCTTGTAAGTGTGTGTCAGTGTGTGTAAGTGCATATTAGTGCGTGTAACTGCATCTAAGTGCATGTAAGTGCGTGTAAGTGTGTATAAGTGCTTGTAAGTGCATGTAAGTGCGTGTACGTGCGTGTAAGTGCGTGTTAGTGCGTGTAAGTGCGAGTAAGTGTGTGTAAGTGCTTGTAAGTGTGTGTCAGTGTGTGTAAGTGCATATTAGTGCGTGTAACTGCATCTAAGTGCATGTAAGTGCGTGTAAGTGTGTATAAGTGCTTGTAAGTGCATGTAAGTGCGTGTACGTGCGTGTAAGTGCGTGTTAGTGCGTGTAAGTGCGAGTAAGTGTGTGTAAGTGCTTGTAAGTGTGTGTCAGTGTGTGTAAGTGCATATTAGTGCGTGTAACTGCATCTAAGTGCATGTAAGTGCGTGTAAGTGTGTATAAGTGCTTGTAAGTGCATGTAAGTGCGTGTACGTGCGTGTAAGTGCGTGTTAGTGCGTGTAAGTGCGAGTAAGTGTGTGTAAGTGCTTGTAAGTGTGTGTCAGTGTGTGTAAGTGCATATTAGTGCGTGTAACTGCATCTAAGTGCATGTAAGTGCGTGTAAGTGTGTATAAGTGCTTGTAAGTGCATGTAAGTGCGTGTACGTGCGTGTAAGTGCGTGTTAGTGCGTGTAAGTGCGAGTAAGTGTGTGTAAGTGCTTGTAAGTGTGTGTCAGTGTGTGTAAGTGCATATTAGTGCGTGTAACTGCATCTAAGTGCATGTAAGTGCGTGTAAGTGTGTATAAGTGCTTGTAAGTGCATGTAAGTGCGTGTACGTGCGTGTAAGTGCGTGTTAGTGCGTGTAAGTGCGAGTAAGTGTGTGTAAGTGCTTGTAAGTGTGTGTCAGTGTGTGTAAGTGCATATTAGTGCGTGTAACTGCATCTAAGTGCATGTAAGTGCGTGTAAGTGTGTATAAGTGCTTGTAAGTGCATGTAAGTGCGTGTACGTGCGTGTAAGTGCGTGTTAGTGCGTGTAAGTGCGAGTAAGTGTGTGTAAGTGCTTGTAAGTGTGTGTCAGTGTGTGTAAGTGCATATTAGTGCGTGTAACTGCATCTAAGTGCATGTAAGTGCGTGTAAGTGTGTATAAGTGCTTGTAAGTGCATGTAAGTGCGTGTACGTGCGTGTAAGTGCGTGTTAGTGCGTGTAAGTGCGAGTAAGTGTGTGTAAGTGCTTGTAAGTGTGTGTCAGTGTGTGTAAGTGCATATTAGTGCGTGTAACTGCATCTAAGTGCATGTAAGTGCGTGTAAGTGTGTATAAGTGCTTGTAAGTGCATGTAAGTGCGTGTACGTGCGTGTAAGTGCGTGTTAGTGCGTGTAAGTGCGAGTAAGTGTGTGTAAGTGCTTGTAAGTGTGTGTCAGTGTGTGTAAGTGCATATTAGTGCGTGTAACTGCATCTAAGTGCATGTAAGTGCGTGTAAGTGTGTATAAGTGCTTGTAAGTGCATGTAAGTGCGTGTACGTGCGTGTAAGTGCGTGTTAGTGCGTGTAAGTGCGAGTAAGTGTGTGTAAGTGCTTGTAAGTGTGTGTCAGTGTGTGTAAGTGCATATTAGTGCGTGTAACTGCATCTAAGTGCATGTAAGTGCGTGTAAGTGTGTATAAGTGCTTGTAAGTGCATGTAAGTGCGTGTACGTGCGTGTAAGTGCGTGTTAGTGCGTGTAAGTGCGAGTAAGTGTGTGTAAGTGCTTGTAAGTGTGTGTCAGTGTGTGTAAGTGCATATTAGTGCGTGTAACTGCATCTAAGTGCATGTAAGTGCGTGTAAGTGTGTATAAGTGCTTGTAAGTGCATGTAAGTGCGTGTACGTGCGTGTAAGTGCGTGTTAGTGCGTGTAAGTGCGAGTAAGTGTGTGTAAGTGCTTGTAAGTGTGTGTCAGTGTGTGTAAGTGCATATTAGTGCGTGTAACTGCATCTAAGTGCATGTAAGTGCGTGTAAGTGTGTATAAGTGCTTGTAAGTGCATGTAAGTGCGTGTACGTGCGTGTAAGTGCGTGTTAGTGCGTGTAAGTGCGAGTAAGTGTGTGTAAGTGCTTGTAAGTGTGTGTCAGTGTGTGTAAGTGCATATTAGTGCGTGTAACTGCATCTAAGTGCATGTAAGTGCGTGTAAGTGTGTATAAGTGCTTGTAAGTGCATGTAAGTGCGTGTACGTGCGTGTAAGTGCGTGTTAGTGCGTGTAAGTGCGAGTAAGTGTGTGTAAGTGCTTGTAAGTGTGTGTCAGTGTGTGTAAGTGCATATTAGTGCGTGTAACTGCATCTAAGTGCATGTAAGTGCGTGTAAGTGTGTATAAGTGCTTGTAAGTGCATGTAAGTGCGTGTACGTGCGTGTAAGTGCGTGTTAGTGCGTGTAAGTGCGAGTAAGTGTGTGTAAGTGCTTGTAAGTGTGTGTCAGTGTGTGTAAGTGCATATTAGTGCGTGTAACTGCATCTAAGTGCATGTAAGTGCGTGTAAGTGTGTATAAGTGCTTGTAAGTGCATGTAAGTGCGTGTACGTGCGTGTAAGTGCGTGTTAGTGCGTGTAAGTGCGAGTAAGTGTGTGTAAGTGCTTGTAAGTGTGTGTCAGTGTGTGTAAGTGCATATTAGTGCGTGTAACTGCATCTAAGTGCATGTAAGTGCGTGTAAGTGTGTATAAGTGCTTGTAAGTGCATGTAAGTGCGTGTACGTGCGTGTAAGTGCGTGTTAGTGCGTGTAAGTGCGAGTAAGTGTGTGTAAGTGCTTGTAAGTGTGTGTCAGTGTGTGTAAGTGCATATTAGTGCGTGTAACTGCATCTAAGTGCATGTAAGTGCGTGTAAGTGTGTATAAGTGCTTGTAAGTGCATGTAAGTGCGTGTACGTGCGTGTAAGTGCGTGTTAGTGCGTGTAAGTGCGAGTAAGTGTGTGTAAGTGCTTGTAAGTGTGTGTCAGTGTGTGTAAGTGCATATTAGTGCGTGTAACTGCATCTAAGTGCATGTAAGTGCGTGTAAGTGTGTATAAGTGCTTGTAAGTGCATGTAAGTGCGTGTACGTGCGTGTAAGTGCGTGTTAGTGCGTGTAAGTGCGAGTAAGTGTGTGTAAGTGCTTGTAAGTGTGTGTCAGTGTGTGTAAGTGCATATTAGTGCGTGTAACTGCATCTAAGTGCATGTAAGTGCGTGTAAGTGTGTATAAGTGCTTGTAAGTGCATGTAAGTGCGTGTACGTGCGTGTAAGTGCGTGTTAGTGCGTGTAAGTGCGAGTAAGTGTGTGTAAGTGCTTGTAAGTGTGTGTCAGTGTGTGTAAGTGCATATTAGTGCGTGTAACTGCATCTAAGTGCATGTAAGTGCGTGTAAGTGTGTATAAGTGCTTGTAAGTGCATGTAAGTGCGTGTACGTGCGTGTAAGTGCGTGTTAGTGCGTGTAAGTGCGTGTAAGTGTGTGTAAGTGCATGTAAGTACGTGTAAATGCGCGTAACTGCATGTAAGTACGTGTAAGTGTGTGCAAGTACGTGTAAGTGCATGTAAGTGCATGTATGTGTGTGTAAGTACATGTAAGTGCGCATAAGTGCATGTAAGTAAGTGTAAGTGCGTGTAAGTGTGTATAAGTGTGTGTAAGTATGTGTAAGTGTATGTAAGTGTATGAAAGTGCGTGTAAGTACGTGTAAGTGTGTGTAAGTGCATGTAAGTGTGTGTAAGTGCATATAAGTGTGTGTAAGTGCGTCTAAGTGCGTGTAAGTAGGTGTAACTACGTGTAAGTGTATGGAAGTACGTGTGAATGCGTGTATGTATGTGTAAGTGCGTGTAAGCACGTATAAGTGTGTGTAACTGCGTGTAAGTGCGTACAAGTGTGTGTATGTACGTGTAAGTGTGTGTAAGTGCATGTAAGTGTGTGTAAGTGCGTGTAAGTGTGTGTAAGTGTGGGTAAGTGCGTGTAAGTGTGTGTAAGTGTGGATAATTGCATGTAAGTGCGTGTAAGGACATGTAAGTACGTGTAAGTGTGTGTAAGTACGTGAAAAGTGCGTGTAAGTGCCTATAAGTATGTGTAAGTGCATATAACTGCGCGTAAGTACGTGTAGGTGCATGTTACTACATGTAATTGCGTGTAAATGCTTGTAAGTGCGTGTAAGTATGCGTAAGGGCGTGTAAGTACGTGTAACTGCACCTTAATGTGTGTAACTGTATGTAAGTATGTATAAGTGCTTGTAAGTGCGTGTACGTGCGTGTAAGTGTGTGTCAGTGCATGTAAGTGCGTGTAAGTGTGTGTAAGCATGTGTTAGTACGTATAGTTGTGTGTAAGTGTTTGTAAGTGTGTGTAAGTACGTGTAAGCGCGTGTAAGGGCGTGTAAGTTTGTGTGAGTATGTGTAAGTGCGTGTAAGTGCAATTAACTACGTGTAAGTGCTTGTAAGTGTGTGCAAGTGCGTGTATGGGCGTGTAAGTGCGTGTAAGTGTATACAAGTGCGTGTAAGTGTGTGTAAGTGCATGTAAGTGTGTGTACGTGGGTGTAATATGTGTAAGTGCGTTTAA
>SZWC01015775.1:17733-31955 GCA_023375785.1 Penium margaritaceum | reverse complement strand
GGGGGGGGGGGGGGGGGGGGGGGGGGGGGGGGGGATGGAGACGGGCATAAACTGGTGCAGGAGGGTGGTATGGCAAGTAGGGGTGCACACAGGTTCCAGGGGTCGAAGTTCCAGAACCGCCATTCCGGTTCTAGAATCGGAAACGCGATTGCGGTTCCAAGATTCTGGAACAGTCCAAGAATCGAGGTTCTACAAGCTGAGTCTGGAGGAGGGGTGGGGTGGGGACAACAGTTGTGTAACACAAAAGTGCATGAGTTTCGCTCGACTCCACTTTGTGGCGGACTTCAGCGGAGCTTGATTCCACGACCAAGTGGATTAGCTCTCGGCTGTGATCCAGGCTCGTGAATGGAGCCTGAATCATAGCTTGGGCACTGTCGGGCTGCCGGTAGTGCTCGGGCACTGTTGTGGGTTTCAATTCAGTCATTGGCCACAGAATCGTGAGCAGAATCACAATTCCCAGAAGAATCGTGGTTCTGGAACCGGAATGGCACTTCTTCTTGTGAGCTGGAACCGAAACTGCAGTTCCGGTTCTATTCTCAAAATCGCAATTCTGAAGCGGTGTGCACGACTGACGGCAAGGTGCGGCACAGAAAGGCAGTCTTGGGGAATGGGAAAGGCACATGGGCGGGTGTTTCATGGGGTCTATGCCTAAGGAGCTCGGATAGCTTCAAGCCATACCACGGTGCCAATTGCAGCTCCATTTGAATGCCGTGGGGCTAGTGTGATGTAGAGTGTTGGGTAAATAAGATCAATTGTATAGCTGCACATTGGTCATCTTGTTTCATTGTCTTCAGTTGCGTTTACGCACTTTTGCAGGGAAGGAACTCCAAGAGCATGCGCGGGCAAGTGCTTCATGCTCTCACATTCCACAATCTGTCGACTGAGCCCCATCCAACGCATCCAATCTTCGGGCATCACCTACCAGTACTTCGAGCAGGACCAGGTTGCCTGCAGTGACGAACTCTCCACACTCTCCATCCATTGAGCTAAGTCGGAGATTGTTATGTGTAATTTTGTACCACTTTCCACAAGCACTTGTCAAGATCCAGACAAGAGTCTCTCCAAAGATCCCCTTCTGAAGAAAATGTGGTCCAATTTCGAACTCTTTTCTTTGTTGCTTTGTTGGAGGAAACTGTATTGAAGAGGGTCTTGGGAGCCTCAGATGAACAAGCTTCTTCATATCAACAGCTCTTTAACCGATGTAATGAGAATATGGATTCACCGGACACCATCAATTCCCGTCAACTAGCAACCTTTTACATACCAATGTGCATTGTGCTCACATTGTTTTCCACTCAGCACAAAAGATGTGAACTAGATGCCATGAATGAATGGATGCATAGATGTCATGATTTGAGTTGAGAAAGCTGGATAATGTTGTTGGACGCGAAACTGGTGTTTTGGCACATGGCGTTGATGTAGATTGTTGTATCTCTGCAAAGGTGCCAAACAGGATGTTTGGCATCCTGGAGATGAGAGTTGATAAAAGAGACCAACTAGAGTGTGATATTAAACCTCTAGATTTTGACTTCTTTCATATAAAGGCACAACGTGACGATTGAAACTTGACTTGAAACACTAGTTTCAACTTAAAAGAATTCATTTCATGAAGACAATTTTTTTCAACGACTTGTTTGAACGCTTGGTCCGACATTTTTTCCTAATGGCTCTATTTCTAAGCACTTGACAGGTCTAGCCCCTTAATGAAGGAATCCTTTTCTTCTGCATTCGCGGCTTCTTTCCATTTATCATTGGGTCCTTTTAAGGCACTTTTTTGGCTGATCTTCCCACTTCTGCAAGGGCGCGTGTATTGACACATTAGCGTATCCTCAACATAGTGGTGGGGAAGGGGAAACTCCAAACCCGAGCTCATTGTTCAGCCATGTTGCACTCATTTGACTAAATATTTGCTCGTTTTCAACAAAACATAACGAGGCCTGTCTCATTATGGCCCACATGGTATCCTCACTCACATGAATGCTCACTTGGTGGGTTATGGGTGTCCCCCATGAAAGTGGAGCAACTGGAGACGACATGTTCAAACAGTATCATTTAGCATATAACAACAGCAGTAGAGGAATTGTGAACTGGGCTGAGCGTGGCTGCGTGCAACCGGACAGATCTTGACGTCTTCCGGGCCCCATAGTAGAAGGGTCCATGTCAATTAGTTTTCCAACTGAAACGGATACATCATGCTACGAGGGTCAACTAGCAGTGCTCCCACTCACTTTGCCAGCGACAACTAACAACGGTAGTGACTATCTCTCTCGCAGCTTCAACCATAGTGACGGATCCAGTAGTTGCATCCACATCAGCCACACTTCCTGTCGAGTGTGCAATGGGAGTTACATTAGCGCCGTAAGCTACTTTGTCAGCAGCAGCAATAAGGGCTCCTGCCACATCGTTTCATTGGTAGCATCACCAACGTTAGGTGCTTCCATCCCACGGCTTGTGTGGGTGCACTAGAACCTACTAGTGCTTCTGCCCTGATTGGAAGCAACAACATTTGCAAGTGTTGCTGCTCTATTCAACATCAACACACAATGATGCTATAGTCCCATCCGGTTGTCACAAAAGCACCTAGGGTTGTTCCATGTCTAGCACCAGTAGAAACTCCCCTAGTGCAGCACCCACAACAGGCAACTTTATCAATAGGTGCAACAACAGCCATAACTACAACCATAGGCACAGGTATAGTAGCAGTCACGTAAGAAGCCATAACAACAGCTACATTACAACAACCACACATGACAAGAGCCATAAACAACTGTTGCATTAGCTGGATTATGATTCTCAATTGCAGCTACAACTGTAGCCAAAGTAACAACTAAAGAACCAAATAAAGCACTAGAATAAGCAGAAATAGCAGGAGTGGCGGATGAAGCAAAAGCAAGAATAGCATCGTCAGTAGCACTAGCAATAGTAGCACAAGCAGAAGCATCAACAGAAACAGTAGTAGCAGCAGCAAAAGCACTAATGGCAATACAGTAGTAAAAACTACAACCGTTATAAAAGGAGTAATATCATAACTACCAATAGTAGAAGTAGTAGTAGTAGTAGTAGTAGTAGTAGTACTAGTAGTAGTAGTAGTAGTAGTAGTGCTGCTGCTGCTGCTGCTACTACTACCACTACTACGACCACTACCACCGCTACTACTACTACTACTACTACTACTACTACTACTACTACTACTACTACTACCACCACCATTACTACTTCTACTACTACTACTACTACTACTACTACTACTACTACTACTACTACTACTAGCAGCAGCACCAGCATTAGAAATAGGAAGAGTGAGATATAGAAAATTGATGTTCTTTTGATAGAATCATGGGTCATTGTACTAGCCCACACATAATCTCATGGTAGTTTCTCGTGGGTTTCCCTATGCGAGGAGGGGGGTGGGAGGAAGGGAAATTGTACGAGGCAACTGTGTGGGCAAATGTATTAGTATCCAGGTAGTTTTTTATCTCATTCATGCATCTGTAGATTGTTAATTATCATTTGTTCCTTGATGTGAGTGATCAATGATTCGGAAGAGGGATGTGGGGAGGGGAAAGTATATGAGGCAAGTGTATACAATAGTGTATCACCGTCTCATTAAGTATGTATCAAATCAGTGCACTAGTGAATTAGACACTCCCGTGTATCCCTTGGTATAAATGATCCTTCATGGTTGTGGATGATGTAGCAATGGGGGGTATGTGGGGAGGGGGACGGGGGGAGGGGAAAGTGAACGGGACAACTTTACACGGTGATGAATCACTATCTAGGTACTAGTGTATCAGATATATATATACTACTACATCATAAACCCCCATGTTTTCCTTTGTGTGAATAATCAAAGGTGGGGAGGGGGTGGGAAGAGGAGACAGGGTGCAGCAAAAGTATGTGTGGCAGTGTATCAATGTCTGGGTACTTTTTTAAATCTCATTCATACACTTGTGTATTTCACACTTGTTTGCTTGTTGTAAACTAGAATTGATATTCTAGCATACGAGTATCACACACATCACATGTTCCTAGACATAATTGAGGGAGGTAAAATTGTTAGTCGCAAATTGACATTGTTTCTAGTACAATGGTCTCAAATGTGACTATTTTACTACTGAAATCAAATGACATCAAAGAAATCATTCTGGAGTTTCTTGCAATAGCTATAAAAATGAACATCTCCAACTACACAAAGTGGAAACAATAAGCCAACCAATAAATATCTCAATACAGAATGACATAGAAAGCGATCATGCAAATATAATCATGTGTAGATTGGTATAATTTCACTGAATGACCGTCCACCTTATGGTCAAGATCACAAAGTATAATGATCTTTAGGATCACATATCTTGAGGTCGGATAGGAGGACGACCATTTTTCCATTATTACGTATCCTTTGTCAACATTTGTGATCTTATGTATCATTGCCACCTCCAATGTGGCAATGATGCAGATTATTTTACAATGGCTCTTCAAAACAAGGAATTGCTTTGACCACTCTTGTCATGCTTTATTTCCTACTTCCTCTTATTTCTCCCCCCCCCCCTTTTTTCTCCGTGCTACTAATGATGCAAATAATCCTTAAACATAGGGTTGAGAATTTGACAAGTACAATGAAGCAATGCATGTTGTATCAGATAGTGTCAAACCTTTATTAAAGTCATTTTCTACCACCAACGTTGGAATTTTTCTTTTAGGGCCTCCTAGGCTCGAGTGTAGTTCGAACTATCATTATTTTTTTATGTCTATTATCGTATTCAACACCATAGATTTTACTTGCTCTCCAAACATCAAGTTTGTGGTCCATGTTATAGTGGAAACATAGGATGCCGATGGCTATGATTCCTTTGGACTTGTTTGCCATGTTGAAATTCTCACACACCTATACCATCTTACAAGGTGTATCATTTCCCTGTTTAGATTTGTAGTATTGGAATTTTGTTGGTGTTTGGGGAAAAACCTGCAACGGATTGTAGACAACGGGAGTTTGCCATTCAGTTTGAATCAAATAAAAAAGGGCGGAGTGACTATATACCTCAAGTTTCGGACAATAAGCCCCATCCGCCCCTCCGTCGGAACGATAAGCCCCATTCGCCCCTCCGCTAGACCGATAAGCCCCATCCGCCCCTCCGTCGGAGCGATAAGCCTGATCCGCCCCTCCGCCAGAACGATAAGCCTCATTTGCCCCTCCGCTAGAACAATAAGCCTGACTCGCCCCTTGAGCATGGACGCAAAAATCCTGGCGTAGAAAATAAACGATATACCCCTGTCGTTTGTTGAAAGATAGCATTTCAACGCCGTATGGATGTGGCGTTGATATACTGACGTCACAATTTCCCACCCAATTATCACAAACTCCTTAAAAGATGGGTTTGTGATTTTTTTGTAAGTGGTTTGCGGGGAGTTTGCATGGGGGATCCGAGACTCCCCAGTGTTCAAAGGGAACCTGCTGGGCCCCGCTACTGCGGGACCCAGCAGGTGCCCGCGTAAAAAAAAAACCCTCAAACCCTGCATTAAAAATGGGGTGGGTTTGTCTATTATTTATAACTCAAACGAGGGTATAAAGTTGAACCACGTGTTAAAACAAAAACAAACAGGGATTTTCGACTCCCGTCGGGGATTCCATGGACGCCCGTCGGCCGGAATCCCCGTCGAAGTCCGNGGGGGGGGTGACGAAGTGCCGACCGGCGGATGTCGGCCGGCTATTCCCCCCCCTCCCCCACACCCCTCGATGCTATCGCGGCACTGCATGCCCAATTTCACCATGCTCAAGCAGCGACATGCGTCGCTGTTTGAGCATGGTGAAAACGGGGGGGCGGATTAGGCTTTTTTTCGCCGGACAGGGGCGGATTAGGCTTATTGTTTTGGCGGAGGGGCGAATGAGGCTTATCGCTCCGACGGAGGGGCGGATCAGGCTTATCGCTCTGACAGAGGGGCGAATGGGGCTTATTGTTCCGTCGGAGGGGCGGATGGGGCTTATTGGTCCGACGGAGGGATATATGAGGGTCAAGGGTGACAAAACAGGGGGTAATCGGCATTTTCACCGAATAAAAAAAGATGTGCTCCAAAACTTCACCTTGTCCACAATGAAGTACATGATTAGGCTAAATTTTGATTGATTTGAATCAATGAATAATGAAAATTTTCACTTAGCTATTAATACACATTCAATGTTTGGTAGCGATTGAAAGACGTTTCGTAGATGGTGGCCTTTACAAACATTTGTACTTCGTCTGAGGACAAGCTCTTGCCTTATCTCAAGCTCTCCATTTAGGAATTTGCTAGGTTGGTGTAGACATGCCCTTTTATGTGAATTGAACTAGCTGTGAAGACTAGCTCGTAATGTAGAAGCTTAAATGAGTTTAAAACAACTCCAAGTGTTGGAAACTGGCTTGATGTGGACCAAGAAGTTGTTTCTTAACTAGTAAAAGTATGCTCCTTACGTTTTTTATGTTCTTGAGGTCGGTGATGTGAGGGAATAGATTCGTACCATTTTAGTGATGTAAGGTTGTACTTCTTTGTGACAAGGTGCACTTAAAGATGGCTTTCTGCTCAAACCGTCTGCTTCTGTAGTGAAGAGGGCCTGACGGAGGTGAAGGTACCTCTTGGATGTTGTGTAGGTGATGGGAGCCAAGAGACCACCAAGGAAGATATGGAATTGTATTGAGACTTTAACAAGGACATTAGAAGATGGAAAATGCTACTCAAATGGCTACTCCAGAACTGACCAAATTCTACAGTAAACTATCCCGTGAACTACATATTGAGTGACTGATTTCCAAAATCCAGAACGTGTAATGATTCCGATTAGTCCAAGGAAGATTAATTCATAAAATGCACCTACTCCCCTGTTGTTTAGGACAAAAGGCCATGCTCATGAAATTTTTGTAAGGATCTTCTAGTATCGTGCTGTCGATGGAAGTCCACTAGGTCTAAGAACCACATGAAATCCATGACTTTAACTAGAGTGGCTCTGAGGTCAACACCTTTTCTTATTGGTGTTCACCCAAGTAGTTGTGACGTACACCTTGGAATCTTTCAACCCCATCTATAATGTTGGTCTCTTGGATTTTGTAGGATATAATACTTTTTGGAAGGCCAGAAAGACTTGGACATTTTAAAAGTGTTGGGGTTTTTACTTTTACAAGATCTAATTTCCAGAAAAAAAAGGTCTGAATTTCCTTTATCACCTACTTGATAAATAACATTTAATTATTGTTAAGGTTGTCTAGTGCCAAAAATTTTAGGCACAAGGGTTCATCAACTGTCACTTGCTAGCTTGTGCGTCCTACAATGTTTCCAAGTGTTTATATAAGTAGCAATGGCGGCTACAAGGAATTTGTCGAGCTTGTCACATCTATCACCTGAGTTATTGTCAAAGACTATGGTTTGGAAACACTCATTACAAAGCATAAAACATACTTTGCTACTACTAATCGAGGATTATTGTGCATTGTGAATTGTTGTCCTTGTATTGGTTTTTTTTGTTAACTCTAATGTTGGCATGTGCCCAAACTCATGGTGACCAATATTGATGTTACGTATGCAAACCCTTGGACGGCTAAGGCGCACAGAACTCTTGTCCAAGGTGGGAACATGTGGGTGATTTTGAAGATTTTTCCTTCAACACCACCGTGCTCCTGTTCCAAGTACTACACAAGCACATTGAAGGTTGGGAGATGAGGGTTCATAGGTAAAAAGAAAGAAAATAATAATGAAAAGGAAGATTGGAGTATTTTAGAAATTGTTTTCTTACGAAACTTTGTCTACCAGAATGTAGTGTCTCGTGGGCGGGTTGGGGATGTTCTCAGCTCAGTAGCTTTACACTATTTTCACAAACCCCATGCTCCTTAGGCATCAATGTGCTCTCGCTATCAAAGAGCTTCTGGATAGTATTGCATATGCTTGGGTGTCAACATATGGTGATTTTAAAATTATAAAATCTATAATTTGGATGCGGGTTTTGATATTTTATAGAATTTATCTGTCCTTACTTGTCAAATCCTTGTGGAATGGTACCTTGATTTGAATGTTTAATAGGTAAAAAGCACCACCAAGGTCCCGTAGACTAAAACAATAGTTTACTTGTTCATGTAAAAGTTTTTTTTCTTTTTAGAAAACAATGCATTGCAACCCAACAACCAAAATGAGCACACAAAAATGGACCGCTTGCAAGGTAGCATGCAAAAATGATATCTTATAAATATGGCCCGCCACACAGTACCATAGAAAACTGCAACCCATTATAGGAATTATCAATTTTCCCATTACACTTTGCAAAGCTTTTGGTTGCCTATCCCTCTTTTCATCTAAAACCTCTTGAACCTAAAACTTTTGCATTTTTAGAAAACATTCCATTTGCGTGAAGTTGTTTTTTGCAAAAAAAAACCTCAACACATGGAGTTGTCCCTTCATTTGTCCCCCTTGTGTCGAAGTCGGTGGCCCCTTTTGTGTCAATTGGTCATGCCCTTAATCTCCTTTTACAAATGGAACTCATTTTTATTCAGTAGGACTTCAGATGAAACATCGGATAGGTCACCAACCACTCGAGAAGTTTTAAGGGTGTCGTGGCTTCACTTTGTGCGGTGATGTTCTTGTGTTCTCCTTTACGGGGGAAATTTTTACAGGTTGCTATTTTTACGTGCTATCATACGCGGGACTATCTCTGCGTTCTCGCTTTAGTAAGGGGCCAAATGTTATGTCCCTGATGTACACGGGTCCCTAAAACTTGCGTGTGGGTACTTTTTCATCACATTCGTTATCCACAGCACGGCGACTTCCTGATGTTTACTCTGTCTAGCCGAGGGAATTATGGCCAAATGTCGGTATTCCATTTTAGAAGTTTCTGAAAAATTCGACCACCTTCCAGAAAGGTCGACAAAGTTTTCGCAAACCATATGGATATTTGGATATCGTTCGGTCAACTTCTCGATGACACTCGCCTTCTACAAAGAAGAGTCAGAATATTATTGAAGCCCCCGACTTCTCATCGGAGCTTCGCGAATCCACCACTCACGGCACAACCTTGCATGCGTCACTCGACTCGAACGCAAAATACCCGACTTATGCTTCATTCTCGGTCTCAGCATTATATATATGTGCTTGATGCACCCAACACTTGTCATCAAAGTACACTTATTGTTCAATATGAATTATCCAAGTGTCCCAAACTCCCTATTCGTCTTTTGTCTCGTACCTCATCCATATGGACCACCTTCGTTGCGCTCGGTGTAACACTTGGTATCAAAGCGTAGCGGCGTTGGAGGGACAACTGACACAATAACTACTTGGTGACAACCTCGCACATGTCCTAGACACATCTCCACCATTGAGAAGATCACAGAATTTGCAACGACAATGGTGAACAGAGCGAGCGCACTCAGCGGTGAGCAGCAATCCCCAGCGAGTAATCCAGTGATGGCAGATCAATAGCACGTGAACAAAGAAGCTCTCTAGTTGAATCAAGAAACAGCAACAACTTTCACACATGACCAATCTAGTGGTGGACCCCTCGGGCTCAACAAAACCTTCGTCCACACTATAGACTTTTGGGAAAACACTTGGCACGATGGGAGACACCGGCCGAAAATCGCGAATCAACAGACCTATAATGGAAATTGTCGGAACTAAAGAGCCTCAATAACGTTTTGCTCCACCAGCTCAATGCGACAATGGAGGAGCTTCCATTTCCGTGTGCACATGAAGCAGTACTCACCGAGAGGAATTTGCAAATCTCTAGTGAATCCAGATTCGACCAGCATTTCCTGAGCCGTTGGACCCAGCAAACTCCAAGGGACCGACGGTGAGGATGTGGCTGACAAGTTTAGAGGTGTAGTTCTTCGTTGCTAGGGTCAACGAAAGAAAGAAATCTGACCTCGCGGCCTCGCTTTTGCATGGCACGCCTTTAATTTGGTGGTCTCATCTAAAGGCCATCCAACGACAATAGGAGATTGACGGAGCTGGATGAATGACTCCCGCCACCTCTCTCACATCATCAAGCACATACTACCTCTTAAGCAAATATATCCGACGTGGCACGACTCTCTCATGCCCCAAAAAAATGGAGCGACTTCGTGCCCGCTACCCTTGCTCGCTTTGGGAAGCTCAATGAAACGTTTGACGCACGGTATAGACTCCAATGTCTGCATCAACAAAGGGTTGTGAACGTTGCAAAACGGTTCCGAAACTACTAGACGGAGGAGCTTCTCACCGTTTTTTCAGTAATGACATGGTTCAGAAGCTAGGTTTGTAGACCAAACTAGGAATTTTTGAAGGAAAAACCTTTGACAAATGATTGCACATCTGTCGTCTTCACGAACACTATGGCTGCAAATTAGAGATATGTGCCATGTACCGGTCTAGAGGACTTACACAATGAGTGATCACAAAATCATCCCCATGTCAGATTTCCTTTACCGGCACAATCTGCAGGTCGACAAGAGCAACGGTGCAGGATAAATCAACATTAATGGTAAAAAGTGACAACTGCCTCTCATCGAGCGACCCACGATGTAGCGACTGCTATAGGAAGGAGTAGAGGTGGAAGCAACAGAGGAAGTTGCGGTAGCCACAAAATGCCAACCGATGTCTTTGCATGTGGCCAAACGTTACTTGAAACACGGAGCCCAAGCATGGCTGGTCCACATGGAAGCAGGGGAAGCAAACGAAATTGAAGCAGTGAAGGCAAAATCAATGACCTCGTCACCTAAGAAGTTTGCAGTTATACCGAAGTAGTTCGCAGCGCTCATAGAGGGGTTCGAAGTGTTTTTTTTCCTGCGAGCTACCTCGAGATTTACCACCGCAACACGGCATTGACCGTTAAATAGACCTGAAGTCGGGAAAGAGATCGATCGTGAAGGGGACCTATCGGATGAGTGATCACGAGCTATCTGAACTCAAGAAGCAGTTGGATGAGATACTCTATCAGGGGTTCATCAGACCTCTTGTATAGTTGCACCGTGGAGGAGCACAATGGACATCTCCAAAAAGTTCTGAAAGTTTTTCAAAGAGATTGTTCTGGATACAAATTAATTTTCAAACAATTTTTGAAATACATATTCACCAATGGATATATATGTATATATGAATGTGGATTTCCATGCATATACGTATATGGATATGTATATGGATATGGATATGGATATGGATATGGATGTGGATATGGATAGTGATAGTTAAATGGATATGGATATGGATATTTATATGGAAATGGGCATGGATATGGACATGGATATGGATATTAATATGGATATGGCTATTGACATGGATATAGATACGGCTCTTGATATGGATGTGGATATGGATATGGATGAGGATAATTTCATATAATTTTTATATCAATTATTCAGCGTAAAACTAGATTGAGGATTAAATTTGCACCAGTGATTATCGAATTTGGAGGGGGAAAATGTTTCCCTTCTTATGGGGAGTTGCTACGTAACCCTATGCACGCTTTGCGTGCAAACCCCACCTCTTGTTACATTTTCCTCCCCTCTCGCCTTCGCACTGCCAGCCACGCCGTGAGCTCGTCACCCTCCCCAGCGTCTACGGCCTCTCCAAAAGGGTGTTGCTGTGACTGCTGCTCTGACGACGTGACGTTGCCAACCACGTCGGTTGCAGCATCAGTCGCAGCTGGTACTACAGCAGCGCAAGTTCGAGCCCATGGATCAGCAGCAGCAGCAGCAGCAGCAGCAGGAGCAGCAGCAGCATCTGCAGCATACCACTAGTGCCAGCTCTCCTTCTCGTTCGCCAGGCCAGCCCAACTCCCACCCGTTCTCAGCTCCTCCCCCTCACTCCCACTTCAACTCGCCCACATGCAGTCGAGGCAGCCCCCTCGGTACACCTCGTGCTGGAGATTGGCCCGCCTCTGCTTCTGCTTCTGCTTCTGCTTGCGAAGTCGCCGCTCCCTTCTCATCTGCGGCCGCTGCGACCTGCGCTGCCGCTCAAGACTCCGGACAGAATGCTGGGTCATCCTCGATCGCCAAAATGGAATGGCCCGGGCATGTGCATGTCCATGGCGCAAGTCTCTCTCCTCTTCCTGCGCTGTCTGCTGCTCCGACACCATCCCAGAACTCGCTCCATGCGCCGTCTGCTGCGTCCAAAGCAAGCCAACGGCAGATGGTGCCAGGACAACCGAACCTTGGTCCGATTCCGCAGCTGCCACATCAGGGTGGGCAGCACCAGCAGCAACACCGGCGGCAGCAGCAGCAGCAGCAGCAGCAGCGGCATCACCTCCAACAGCAGCTGCACAGGCAGCAGCATACTTTTGTGGCAAACTCACGCAGAGAAGATGGCATGGGCGGTGTGGATTCTCTCAGGGGGAGCCTGCTGGTGGGCGACCTGGCGGAAAGCCTTCCAGCCCCTCACATGCTCGTAGCTCGAACCTCACCACTTGCGGAAAGCCTTCCAGCCCCTCACATGCTGGTGGCCCGTACTTCACCACTCGCCATTGGTGGTGCCTTTGCAAATGACGCTGTCCTTGCTGACGCGCGTATCCCTCCGCTGTGTCAACCTGCTGCACCCTTGTCCGGCTCTCCCTCACAGAGCAGGCCAGCAGCCGGGCCAGTAGTTCCGTTTACTGCGATAGCAGTAGGTCACAACGCGGGCCATGCTCCATCAGGCGATGCATGCTATCCTGGCCACCATGCAGGCGGGGCTCAACGTCAATGTCACCCCGGTTGGCATGCACCAGGAGACCATCGCTACCCCTCCTTGCCTCTCCATGAAGCTTCCGGGAAAGTCCTCGTGGACAGCGGCGTGCAGGCAGCAACGCTGAGCCCTTTTGCGCACGGCCGCAGCCGCAGCTCTAGCCCGTCGCCTAGCCATGGCGTGCAAGCCTCCTCTGCTTATCACCGAGCTGGAAGTTCATCGCCTAGCTTGGCTGCAGCTGCTGCCGCCGCCACCGCTACTGCTGCTGCTGCTGCTGCTGCTGCTGCTGATTGTGCAGGGCAGCATGCGGGTGCTTTTGCTGGCCGTGGCGGTCGCTGGCAGCACACGGCACCACACCCTTTGTCAAACAGCCCTTCACCGTGTGGGTCCCACGTAGGGGCAGTGGCGAGCCCTGAACCAAGCCAGAGGAGTCATTCAGGGAGCTGGCATCAGCAGCAGCAGCAGCAGCAGCATCAGCATCAGCAGCAGCAGCAGCAGCAGCATTTTCTGGTTGCGCAAGGAGGAGGGAGGGGATGCGGGCAGTCTAGAGGAGGCAGAGGACTGGCGAAGAGAGGCGGCGGCAGCAGCGGCAGCGTGAGTAGCGGCGGGGGCACCGAGGGAAGTGCGAGCTCGGTGAAGAGCAGGCGAGGGCCTGGTCGTCAGGGCGGCCGGAAGAAGAAGCAGCAGCTGGGAGAGGAGCTGAGGGAGCGTGAGCGGGAGCGGGAGAAGGAGAGGCAGGCGGAGAAGAAGAGGAGGAGGTTGGAGAAAGCTCTGGCGACGGCGAACGCTATCCGCACGGAGCTAGAGCAGAAGAAGCAGAGGAGGAAGGAGGAGGAAAGGAGGCTGGACATGGCGGGTGCTGAGCTGGCACAAGCTGTGGCGCTGCGTGTGCTTGTGGAAGAAGAAGAGAACGACGATGACTCGGATGACGACGATGACGATGATGACGACGCGGACGTGGAAGATGATGACAGGGGCGAGGAGCAGGATGGTGATTTAGATGGACAGGGCAACGAGGGAGATGAAGGGGATGGTATCAGCAGGGAAGCGTTGGATCCGAAGGGGGAAAGCAGCAGCAGCGCGAGCGACGGGGGTTATGCGGGTCAGTCTGGCAAGCAAACGGAACAGATTGCTGCACAAGGAGGTGAACCGGCAGTTGGCGTTGCTCCATCTGCCTCCGCTTCTGCCGTTTGTTTTCCAGAGACTGCGAGTGCTGTCGCGGACAAGGTCAGAAGCCCGCATGCAGTAGGAAACTATGAAGACGGCGAAGGAAGGAGCCCCAGTAGGGCACCGCAGGCCCCAAGTCGAAGGCCACCACACTCGGGTGTTCCAAGCTCTGGAGACGTAGACAGAGTTCCTCGTACCAGCGGCAGTCAGGTCGACACAGCTGCTGCGAATGCGTTGGCGATAGACAATGTCACTGGCATGATGGCGGCGCGCACGTGGGGGAGGCTCGCGGAGGCGGCAGTCCCACAGAGGAAGGAAAAGCGTGAGTCAGAAATGCCTAGAGATGGTGAGAGAATTCACTCTCAGCCCAGTGGGGGTGTGTCTAGGCGTAGTGGGACATTCGA
>SZWC01015774.1:48378-65050 GCA_023375785.1 Penium margaritaceum | reverse complement strand
TGTCCCCCCTAAACCACCAACTCCACCGGCCACTGCACGGCACAGCGCACCTCGCCGATGTTGGGGCACTTGGCCTCCTCACACACGGTGTGCAGCTGCAGCCCCCGCAGCGAGTCCTTGAGCTCCTCGTACCGCTCCCCCTGCGGCGCCCTCTGCCGCAGCCACCCCGGCTTCTTCTCCTTCTCCCTCTCTACCGCCCTCGGTCTGCTGCTGCTCACGCTGCCGCTGCTGCTGCTGCTTTCGCTGGTGGTCCTGGGCTGCTCCTGCACTGCGCTGCTGCTGCCGCGAGCAGCGGCAGCAGCGGCGGTAGCCGCCGTCGAGACGGCAGGTGTGGCGGCGGCGGAGGTGGGGGACGATGAGGGAGAGGGAGAGGCGGCGGAGGATGAGGGAGTGGAGGAGGAAGGAGGACCCAGGGAGGCAGAGACATGCGCGCCGAGAAGAAAGCGATGCCGATGTTGCTGCTGCTGCTGCAGCTGCTCCAGAACGCGGAGAGAGAGGGCGGACACAAATTCGCTCCGCGAGGAAGGTCGGCAGCAGCGTATGGCGTCAGCGGGAGGAGGACGAAGAGACGGGGAGGCGCACAGCAACGACGGCGACGACGGCGGTCGTCGTTTGGCTGAAGTGGGCGTTGTGGGCAGACTGCTAGACACCCTCCCCACGCACGACGAGGCAGCGGCCACGCCTGCGAGAGGGGATGCCATTGTGACTTTGACTTTGAATTCGACTCGACTGAAGGACTCAACGGCGATGGGACGGCGTCAAGCGGCGACGACGGGGTGCGCGATTGGGACGGGCGTGTGGCAACTGGCGTCGGCGGCCGCGGCGGTGGACCTACAATCAGCGCTGCTGTCCGACTTCGCTACGCCGACCCCCGTGGGTGGGGGGCTTCGGATCGCCGGCGGGGGGGTTGGCGAAGTGCGTAGTGAGCGAGATGCGCAGTCGAGCGAGTGCTCGGGAGCAGAGCCGACCACAGGAAGCACAGCACAGAACCGGAAGAGTTGAACTACGTAGAACGCAAAGCCGACGGAAGCAGTAACAGTGCAGTGTCAGTGCAGAGCTCGTGGAAGTGCCAACCAGAGAGAACCGTGCGTCGGAGCGTAGGGCTTAGATGGTGACTGCTGACGTGGCGAGTCGCTCTCCTCGAGCAACTCCCACATGACGTGGACATAAAAGGCGCGCGTCATGCCTGTCATATGGAGGGCTGGCAGAGTAACAGACCTAGGCAACCTTCAGGCACCTGGAGGTGAGCTAGACTGAAACTAATTTCCACGGTTCGGCGGATGTGGACTATACCCAAGAAAATAAGGGACTACCCCAAGCCCAGCTTCTCAAAGAAATGAGAGACCTGCCTGCGGCTCAACAAAAAGTACACCAAATAAAAAACAAAAAGGAATCTGTTAATTTAATGAACACTTTTACTGATGAAATGAACAGTTTTTTTACTTAAACTATCACAAGGTCGTAGGAAGAAGGGTTCGGGATTGTCTTGACGAAGATTTAATACCAAGGAGGGGGGCTTTGAGTTCATGAAACGAGGTTAATATATTATTAGTGCATTTTAAGGGAATTAAACCTGTCGTGTTATCGCTGAGTCAACTCATGCAATGGTTTTCATATGTATTTCATCCATCACCTCTTGCTTCAACGACCAGAGGAAACAATATTTTCTACAAAATAATTCAAAATCATTCAAAAACACATAAATATTATGAAAAACAGTTTCCTTGAGTGTATGGTATGTCATGATGTCCTCAAAATCAAGTGGGCGAAAAAAGAGCATTGGGTAAACATATTGACAGAGGCACTCAAAAGCTGAGATCTCAGGATGGCAGCTGGCATAAAATGGTAAAGTTTCATTGCGATATTATTGGTTGATGCATGCTTCAATTTTTTTCCTTGCCATGCCATGCCATGCCGCTCAATGAGTTGCATGTCATCTACTCTTATCAATCCTCCACTCACTCATGCGTCATAACATGGACCAATATCTTTTTCTCACGTTCCGTGCAATTTGTCCTTCCTCGCTTAAAGACCCTGATTTTGACAAGTAATGGAGGTGTCAATGTGCTCCTTGTGCCGTCAAAGTGACCTGTGGACGACATGCCAGTCTAACTCATGTGTACTACATATATGTACAACCTCTTATTAGAGTCATCCATGGCTTATCTTGATGAGGTACACGTGGATGCAGAAGCAACCATATTGTGCTCTATCATCTTCACAAAGGTCACGACAGATTTCTCTTACTAGTCACATGTCAATTACACAAGTTGTTTCTCCATCCCCTTCCTTCTTTCCATGCTTCATTCAGGTAGATATGCATCCTGTATAACTTCCAAGACCATGTCATTTGTTCTTTTCACTGCTATTTGTTTTCATCCTTGATTAATGAGCATGTTAGCGCACTCCCACTGACATGCTCACTAATGTGAGAGAGATGGAATGTTTCTACCCATTGTTCATTATTTTAAAGTTAGATTGTCTAGTCTAAGTTGTCCTACTTATTTTAAAAACACATAATTTTATCCAGACAAGAAGAGGATGCCACTTCATGGCACATGGAAGTGAAAACACTAGGATGCACAAAACAAAAGATGACTCCTCATCTTTGAGACATTGTACCGAACATTTTACATCCTGTAGAGCGGGCCGTCCTCTCCTCGTGGCTTGAACGGGTCCCTGGCCAGTGGGCGATTGGACGGGATGGATTGAGGGTCGGAGACCCTCAATCACCGCGGTTTTGGCCTAATGGGCCTAGCTTCCCGTACCAATTCGTTACATTGGTATTAGAGCGCCAGGGTTCGAGTCCCGTTGTGGACGCCAAAGTCCACTCTTAGGTGGGAGGAGTGTAGCGCAGGCCAGCCTCTCCTCATGGCTTGAATGGGTCCCTGGCCTAAGGGCAATTGGTCGGGATGGGTTGAGGGTCGGAGACCCTCAATCACCTCGGTTTTGGCCCAGTGGACCAAGGTTCCCATCCGTTTGTTACATTTGGTGTCAGAGCGCCGGGGTTCGAGTCCCTCTGTTGAGGCTGAGGCGGGTCCACTCCTAGGTGGGAGGAGTGTAGCGTGGGCCGGCCTCTCCTCATGGCGTGAACGGGTCCCTAACCTGTGGGCGATTGGACGGGATGGATTGAGGGTCGGAGACCCTCAATCACTGCAGTTTTGGCCCAATGGGCCAAGCTTCCCGTACCAATTTGTTACACATCCATTATGGGATAAACCCCAAGCACAGCAAACAAATTCTTTATATTAACGAACCTAGAATCGTCATGGTAGTCACGCGTAACGGGTCGAGTCTCTAGCTCCTGCTCTGAAGTCGTCGTCAAAGTTCGCAACATGGCGTTCTTAGTCCGCGTGAAGGGGTTTACCCCCTTCCCATGACTGAGGGGCAATCGTCATCAATGACCCACAGCAGAGGGACTCAAATATTCTTAGTCTCCAGAGGCCCATTTCCGTTTTTAGCCTTACCCCTGGTTTTGGGACCCAAACCGAGGGGTTTTACCTCGAGCTCGTGTGTTCACACGAGTTATTCTGTTACTTTATGTCGAAGTTCATCACAAACAAACTTCGATTTACGTCTTTGACGTTCAAGCGCGAAATCGTCGCGTGTGAGGCACGCTGGCAATTTCACGCCAGGATCTCTCACCTCTCGTCCCTCGTCCCCCTCCCTCATCCTCGCTTGCTCACTTGGAAGGAGGGCGGACGGGGGCGAGGACAGGAGGCCACGAGGCCTTGCACTCAAGGCCCTTGTGGCCTCTCAGCTGTCAATCCGGCTGAGGCCGCGATCAACGGCTAGCGACTGGCCGGCCGGTCACTTGGCCGGCCGCCGGCCGTCTAGCCGGCAGCGAGTGGCCGGCAGCCAGCGAAGTGCTGGCCGTCAGCCAGCCCTCGCTGACGCAAGGGATGGTGCACAACCACCCCTTGTTTCAGCGAGGAGGAAGGGCTGAACCGGGCCTCCCGCTACATTCCTCCCCAATTATTATGAACCGTCTCGGTTCATGAAAAAGAAGCAGAATTGTCACATACTGAGTCATCAACATTCTGAAAGAAAATTAATGATTTCAATCACCAACTAAACATGAACACGTGCATAGCACTTGGACCTAAGCTGTAGCTTGTCGGTCTGCACGGCTAGCGGCCTCCCCCTTGAGGCTGGAGCGTCCGCGCGACAACTATGTTGGGCGTCCCCAACCTCCTATGGCTGCAATCCATGAATGCCGACCTGTAGGAATGTTGTTCACTTTTTTTGCGTTTAGGTGGTGCCCCCTGACACGTGACGATCCGTGCAAGCTGCCAGCTTGCTCCAATACTCGTTGACCACCCTGTGGGCAACCAAGATTCGAGCTCTACGGGTATACACCAATTCTTGGGATCGAGGTTCTAGAACCGCGGTTCTGATTCTAGAACCAGAATCGTGATTCCGGTTCAAAGAAATTGGAACCGTTAGAGAATCGAGGTTCTACAACCCAGGTCCGGTGGGGGGGGGGTTGTGGGAGGGGGGGGGGAGGGGGCTGATAGTGACGACGAGTGAGTTAAATAAAATGCCTAAGTCCTGCTCGACTCCACTCGATGGTGGAATCTAGCGTGTCGCACCAAGCCATGATTCAGGCTCGGAATCAAGCCTAAAACATAGGTACTATCGTTTGTGCTGCTGAATAGTGTGCTGCCGCGCCCTTTTCAGCGGCACAAATGCACAAACTCGTGCATTTGTGCTGCACGCTGCAGCCAGAATGCGTGCGTGTGTTTGTGTGTTTGTGCGTTTGTGTTGTCAGCTGGATCGCGCAAATGCAAAAACGCACGAACTTGTGCGTTTGCGCGTCCACAAATGACGGGGAGGGGGGGAGGGAGGATGCTTTGCTGTTGTTGGCATGTAGTAACGTGTCGTGTGCGCTCCTGCTACACCGCATAGCATCAGGAGATATTCTTGCCATCTCGCTGAAACATCGCACTGGAGAGATCCGACCCGGACCCACGTGTTTTGTTTTCCGAGGGCTTTCACAAGGAACCGTCAAAGAATCACGATTCCCAAAAGAATCGCGATTCTGGAACCGCAATTGCGATGCCGGTTCTGAGGCTGGAACCGGAATTGAAATTCCGATTCATTTCTCAAAACCGCGATTCCGAACCGGTGTGCACCCTTATCGAGCTCCCATGAGTTATGTTCAGGTCCAGACCCGGCCCAATGAACGAGGTATTCCCTAACAACCCACGATCGGAGAGTATGCTCTTGGTGCTGGAGTAGGTGAAGAACCTTGTATTGGCCATGGGTAGCAAGGACTGCCGGTGGTGGCTAAAGAGTTCTCTCTGCCATGTATGGAGCCAACAGACTCACATGAAATACGTCATGCATTTCTGTAATCGACGGAAATAGCAGTCGGTATGCCACTGGCCCGATGCGTGCAACGATGGGAAACAACCCAATCCACTTGGATAGAAGTTTTTGCGCCCCTGGCGACTTGAGCGGAAGATTCTTAGTGCTAAGTAACACTTTGTCACTGATGTCAAATGTGACCTCACGGTGACTTTTGTCGGCATATGCCTTTTGTCGTTACCGAGCAGCTTGAAGGTGACCTTCGCCTCCTGTAACAGTCTATGCGCTCGGCAAAGGCTTGAGCAAAAAGAACCTGTCCTCTTACACTCCCACTCTTCACCAATGAAGAGGGCACCACTGGATGCCGACCGCTGTTCAAAACAAACGGTGTCAACTGTGTAGAATCGTTCACCGAGTTATTTACCACAAACTCTGCCGGTGTTAGGAATTCGTCACAGTCATTCATGGCAGGGTCCACGTTCATGCGCAGCATTTGTTCAAGAGTGCGGTTCATGCACTCTGTTTGTCCATCAGTTTGATGGTGAAACATTGTGAACATCTGCAACTCGCTGCCAAAGTACTCGTGCATCTTTTGCCAGAACTTACTAGCAACTATTTTATCTCGATTGGAGATAATGTGCAACAGTAAGCCGTGATACTTTATGACATCCTCAAAGAAGAGACAAGCGGTCTCATCTGCGTTCACATCAGTGGTTGTAGGAATGATGTGTGTCATCTCCGTCAGAAAATCCACAACCTCTAGTATTGTATCGTGGCCACGAGTCATGTTTGGAAGACCAGTAATGAAGTCCATGCTGATGCACTCCCATGGACTCCAAGGAATGGAAAGCTTTTGGAGGTGTCTTGCAGGCTTCTTGTTACTAGTCATATTCCGAAGACATGGGTCGCATGTCATGGAATACTTACGAACATCAACACTCAGTCCTGGCCAGCAACAATGGCCCGAGAGTGCCTGTCCGGTCTTTCGAGGCCCCACATGAACTACGACCGGCGGGTCATGGAACTGGGAGATAATCTTTGCTCGAAGGTCTCCCGAGTTTGGCACAACTTGTTCTCCATGTAAGAAGATTCTTGCGGCCCCAACCAATCTGTACTTGTCCATATTTTGAGAGTCTTGAAACAAAGAATCCACACAGTATCCCATCCGGCTCCTGTTTATAAAACCATTGTAATGGATAATCTCTCGTGGTGGTTGCCGCAAAGGTGAAGGGAGATCTAGTGTTGGTACTATGGCTGTTGTAATGGCCATAAAACACCCACTGACCTCAATGGTTGCTTTAATTTCCACTGGCTGTCCGCTTAGTGGATCAGCCATATGGATGTGTCCTGGCCGATATTCCCATGTGAACGAAAATCGGTTCATGTATTCGCTCCAACGCGCCGGTCTTCTTGACAAGTTTGGTTGTGTTTGGAAAAACACAAATGGGTTATGTTTAGCCACGACTGTAACGTCCCCTTCTGTAGCCTCAACGTCACATCTTGAAAGTGTGTGCTACCGCAAGGAGCTCTTGATCCCCAGTCATGTACCGCGTTTTTATGGGGATGAGCTTCCGGCTCTCATACGCAACTTGATGTCCGTTCTCTATGAGGAGGGCTCCGAGTCCTACTACCAATGCATCACATCGAACCTCCCACGGTTGTGATGGATCCGGACGAGCTAGGAAGGGCGCTGTGGATAGAAGATATTTGACTTTGAGGGAAGCGTTCTCATAATCAGATGTCCATTCCCAGTGCACGTATTTTTACGTGAGCCTGGTTAGCGGTGCTACTAGGGTTGAATACCCTTGTATAAACCATCAAAAGTAGCTTACAAGGCCGAGGAAAGACCGAATCTGCCCAATATTTTCTGAGAATGGCCAGTCTACAACGGCTTGAACCTTTCGTGAGATGACATGGATGCCGTCCTTGTTGACGATGTGTCCAAGGTATTCGAGCTCGTCTTGTGCAAACTAGTACTTGCTCATTTTTGCATAGAACTTCTGTTCCTATAGGATTGCGAGGTTTTGCGTAGATATTCTATGTGCTCGTTCATTGATTTGGAAAAAACTAGGACGTCATCCAGGTTCACCAAGACACATTGATTGAGTTGCTTGGCGAACATTCGGTTCATTTCTCCACGTAAGGTTGCCAGGGCATTTGTAAGCCCGAAGCATAACACTCAAAACTGATAGTATCCCATGTGCATTCAGAATGCGATTTTAGGTACATCATCTTCTTTGATGTGGATTTGATGGTACCCTTGAGAAAAATCCAAGGACGAAAATACTTTTGCCCCTTGGAGTTGGTAAAAAAGGTCCTCAATCCACGGTAAGGGGAACTGATCTTTCACCGTCAGCTCGTTCAATGCTCGGCAATCCACGCACATGCGTGAATCATTGTTTTTTTTTCACAAAAAGGATCGGCGCACCGTACGACGCGCTACTTGGCTTGATCCATCCTCTTGCAAGGTACTCTTTGATTTGGCATTCAACCTCTCGCCTTTCTATTGGACTAAGTTGATACACGGATCTGAACGGAGGAGTCGTCTCCGGTTGCAGTGGAATCGTGTGGCCCATGTGTCTTTCTGGTGGAAGCCCAGCCAGTGGGTCTTCGAATACATCCAATAACTCCGCTGATAGAGATTTGATCTCTTGTGGCGTGTCTTCTTTCACGTCGTCCTCCAATTTCTATAGTTGAGCCAAGAATTATCAACAACCTTGTCAAATACGTCTCTTGACCTGCATCGTAGACAAGCTTGCATGGACTTTGAGTTGGGTCAACGATAATTCCATACTCAGAATCAACGTAAAGCGACGCTGTCCTTTTCGGAGGATCAAATGCTTTGATTCAAAGCATATTAGAGCCTTGTTCTCACGGAGCCAGGGATCACCTAGCACTATGTTAAACGGGTCAAGAAGGTTAAGTACCTTCAACATGACACTCTGTGTGTACCCTTTAGTACAAACTCTCGCTTTACAAGTACCAATCAAGGGTGCTGAATGGTTGTTACCGAGGACAACTGCGCCATTCGATGGCTTGTACTTCAGGCCAACCTGTCGCGTAAAGCCGAAGCAAACAAAGGAGTCATCTCCTCCAGTGTCATCAAGTATGTTCACTGGAACATCAGCTAGGTGTCCTTTGAACTACATCGTCATCTTGCCTCCACTCTTTTAAGTGAATAGGCTCAACAATGGCAAGCCGAGTTTGTGATAAACACGGAATCTAGATGACAGACGTTAGAACTTCCATGATTCACCTATTCGAGTCCACATCTTGTGGGCACGTGTGAATTCGACTAGCACCTTCCAATCTTTAAACTTCATAGGATCAAAATCGTCAACTAAAGGTACTTCAAACGTGATGAAACTCATCGCTTTGAGGACATTTACTTCAATCACTGTGTTACATAATTCTTACGCAGTGGTCAGTGTTGCCACCACTAAGCATGTTCGGTCATGCATCTCATCTGGTGAGATAGGATTTGGTGGGCAATGTCAATGAGTAAGTGCAAAATGAGGTTCAATGAGAGGGGAGAAAACAACATGGAAATTTGAACTCGTCAAAAACTCAAATTGTTTACCATCCTTGTCTAAAAACAAGAACCCACACTCATGATCCAGATTTACCCTCGAGTGGTCCCCACCAACGTCACTCTGGGATGGGGAAAACCCTCCTCACGACCTTGTCCGTTACAACAGCCGGGCCCATTGCCGCGACCGCGACCCTGTCCACGACCCTGTCCGCGGCCTCCTGTTGTGCCCTCCCCACGAGTTGTTGCTGCTCCCTCTAACGCTAATGGCTCTTGTCCACCACCGACAGCCTCAGGACACTAAGCCCTAAAGTGATCAGGCTGCATACAGTTGTGGCAGAGTCCATCGCGGAATGCTCTGTTGCGATGCTCAAGCGTCGCCTGCACCTCGTCATTGTCGTGGCTACGCTTGTGGTTTGGGGTCTTGTACCTACTAGTATTCTTGATTAGATGGTTTGCTGGCTGCTTTCCCTTGGCCTCATTCCGCTGCCCAGCAGCTCCTCCAGCTCTCGTAGCGTCCATACGCATGTTGCGTCTTTGCTTTACACGCGCGTTCAGCCGTGCGTCCGAGTAGTGCTTGGGGTTCGCCGAATAAACCTCACTCATGTAGTCCCACAACGCCCTCCGACTTGTCCAAGCCTGGTCGGTTGCCGTTGTCGTCTTATCTTTCAGCTTCCTACTGGCAATACCGTCACGCAAGTACTCTAAGAGCATGCACTCCGGGTATTTGGAGGTCTGAGTCCCATCACCCTCGGTGAAGCTTTCGGCTTCCTCGACGAGTGCGGTGAACTATCTCTAGTAGGCTTCGAACAAGCCACCCAGCTGCATGAAGTCCTTGATACTGTGCCCGAAGTCATCGAGGTAGGCAAGTCGTCGCTACCACCGACAGTGGCATCAGCAGTTGCAAAATGCTGCACTTGCTATTGCATCCGCTCGTGGGTCACACTCTGCAACGTCTTGTCGAGGTCATTGCATCGGCGGCTTGCCTCATGAGCGGCCAGGCGATTCAGCTGGCGATCACGGTCGAGGTCCGTGATGCTCTACCTGATGTGGGCCAGCAGGTTGGCGAATGGGAACTTGAGCTCTAATGTTGTCAGAGCATCGGTGATAGCCTCCAGGACCTTGCGTTGCCCGTGCACCTTTACCCACTATAGAAGGGTACGGTTTGCATGTACGCCTCTTAGGAGTCCCACCTTTCGAAGGATGTTGTCATCAGCGATGACGCTCGAGTGGCGCAGGTCTGCCCCACTAAGGCCACATTGTAGGAAGGGGGGTCCACCCATACTCCTCCGGGTGGTGTCGCACCTCCACCGTCGGTGGTGATCTTGCGCCCGCCTCGGAGGCCAACTTGGCCAGCCTTCGGCAGTCATCATGAATTGCCTTTATGGCGACGCTGTCCGGCTCGTCCTCACAGGAACTTCTTGCATGGTTGCTTTTCGTGCGTTTGCTGCTCTTGGAAGCCTCGCTGCTGTCAGCAGCTTCAGGCGATGTGGTGAGCACCTTACCCTTTTTGAGCGATCGGCTCGAGTTTGTCACACGGTGATGGTGATGATAGTGATCCTTATCGCCTTCGCCATCAACGGCGTCGTGCTCTTTGTCGGGGTACTCACCCGGGTGATCCTCCTCCAGCGCGTCGTCCATCGCATGGGGGCCGTCCACATGTGCGTCAACGTGCTCGTCGAGCACTTTTCCGGCCTCCGAATGCTTCTTGGTATTGCCGAGGTTGGCGCCGGTTGCCTTCGGCAATACGGTTGCCTGGTGTGGAAACCGTACTTGCGGTGGTGCCTCCTAGAATTTGGAGTCCGTCGAGGGCGTGTGGTGAGGCTGTCACCACGTTGCCCTCGTTGGTCTTGGACGGTCCGGCACTGGCCATCTTGTCGCCCGTGCAACAAGTACGTGAAGACCGTTGTGAGGATCACCCGACAGCTTAGAGGAGGAATCACCTCCTAAAATCTTGCTCTCACAATCAGTGAGGCAATTATAGATTTCTTTTCTCAAGTTCCTAGGCCGCCATGTCGGCACAAGGGCATGGATTTTGAAAACCAGTCTTCCTAAGCCGTGATCCACGGCAAATGGTAGTGACTAGAATCTAGGAAAATAGAGAATTACAAGACAAGGAAATGACAAGGGATGTGAGTTTTTCTCACAAAAGAAGAGCAAGGAGTGTAAGGAAGAATTCTAAACATTCCTACCCAATATTTCACTCTTTTATGAACCTCCTTGTCTTCCTCTTGTCTTCTTGTCTTCCTTGGCCTTCTCTTCATGCTCCTTCACTCCTCTCGCGTTTTTGGGTGGCGTCTCCCTTGAGCCGGCGGCATTGGAGTGCGGTCAAAACCCTTCAAGGTAAGACCCTCCTTTTTAGGGTGGTCTCAGGTCCAAAGAGTCCCTCACCTTGGGAAAGGAAGCTGCCCTAATCTTTGGATGAGGGAGGGAGGAAGGAGTGTTGTAAATGGGGAGGATTTGGTGGTTTTTGAGAGTGGGGACTCCCCACCTCGTCCCACAAAGATCTTCCTGGCCCCCTAGAAGTGAGGCGAGGCTAGAAGGAAGAGGCTCCCACAAGGCGAGCCTTTTTCCAGCTCTCCAACGCACTTTACGGCAGTTCAATCCGTGAAGTATAGATACCGTAGTCCCTTCTAGTGTTTCTACTGCTGCTTGCAACAGGTGGCGACGTTTTATACACGACGTAGCCACCGTTTCCATCAAACCCTTAGTCGCAGGGGTCGTCTAGCTCAAGAACCACTCTAATGGGTTGAGTCTCCAACTCGTGCTCAGAAGTCTTTGTCAGAGTTCGCAGAATGGCGTTCTTAGTCCGCGTCACGGGTCCACCCCCTTTGCATGACTGAGGGGAAATCGTCATCAACGACCCAGAGCAGGGAGACTTGAATATTTCCAGTCTCCGGAGGCCCATTTCCGTTTTTAGCCTTACCTCTGGTTTTGGGACCCAAACCGGGGGCTTATACCTCAAACTCGTGCTTTCGCACAAGTTATTCTGTTACTTTATGTTGAAGTTTGTGACAAACGAACTTTGATACACGTTTTTGACATTCTCGCACGAAATCGTCGTGTGCAAGGCACGCTGGCAATTTCGTGTCAGGATCTCTCGCCTCTTGTTCCTCGTCCCCCTCCCTCATCCTCGCTCGCTCGCTTGCAAAGAGGGTGAACAGGGGTGAGGGCACGAGGCCACGAGGCCTCGCCCTCGGGGCCCTCATGGCCTCTCAGCCGTCGATCGGGCTGAGGTCGGGATTGGCAG
The DNA here is from genome assembly GCA_023375785.1 of Penium margaritaceum. Lineage (NCBI taxonomy): Eukaryota > Viridiplantae > Streptophyta > Zygnematophyceae > Desmidiales > Peniaceae > Penium > Penium margaritaceum. The sequence goes on along the minus strand of SZWC01015774.1, from coordinate 52,961 downwards.
CTCACGGCTGGCCGACTTGTAGCTGGCCGGTCACTTGGCCGGCCGCCGGCCGTTAGTGAGCTGGCCAGCGGCGAGCAAAGTGCTGGCCTTTGGCCAGCCCTCACTAACGCGATGGGTGGTGTGCAACCACCCGTCACTTCAGCTAGGAGGGAGGGCCGAACCGACCCACCCGCTATATCATGATCCATTAAAAAATGGTACAAGAAAGCACATTAAGCACAAATTTCACAGATGGAGATGTGTGGCGCCGAGGCTACCGCAATGCTGTGTCTTCAAAGGTTTATCTGCACTTCCACTGATCTTGTCATCTCTTGATAATGCTTCATACACGACAACGTACACCTGCACACTTGTTCCACCAGTTCTTACGGAACAAAGTACACCTCCACTTTCTTTCTATCTGCTCCTACACAACAAGGTGTACCTCCACATTCCGTCCACCAGTTTCTACATAACAAGGTACACGTGTGTACCATTTCTACCATTTCCTACATTACAGAGTATACCTTCACACATGTTTCACCAATTCTTACACAAAAAGATAAACCCCCACACTCCTTGCACCAATTCACGTACGACAAGGTATACCTCCATACTCTAACTACAAGTTCCTACACAACAAGGTACACCTCCACACTCTTTTTTCCCATTCCTAAACAATGAGGTTTACATTTACACTCTTTCTACCAGTTCTACCAAAAAAATGCACCTCCACACTTGTTTCTCCGGTTCCTACAAGACAAGGTGTACCTCAAAACTCTTTATACCAGTTCCTATGCACGAAGGTCAACTTTCATGCTCAACAAAGTTTGCCTCCACACTCTTTCTACCGATCCCTACATGACAAGGTGAACCTCCACACTCATTCCATCAGTTCCTACACAACAAGGTCCACCTCCACATTCATTGTAGTAGTTTCTACAAAACAAGATACAACTTCAAACTCTTTACACAAGTTCCCGTACGACAAGGTATACTTCCACACTTGTTATACTGATTCATGTACAATTAGATATACCCCCATACTCTTTCCACTAGTTTTTATTCAACAAGGTGTACCTCCACACTTGATCCACCAGTTCCTAAAAAAAATGATGCACCTCCACAGGCATTGCACTAGGTCATGCATGACAAGGTGAACTTCCACACTCATTCCACCGATTCCCCCACAAGGTATACCTTTACACTCTTTCCACTAGTTCTTAAACAACAAGGTGGAACTCCACTCTCTTTCAAATCAATCCTAAATGACAAGGTGTACCTTCACACTCTTTCTACAAATTCCTACACGACAACGCGTATCTATACACTCATTTTACCAGTTCTTACATGACAATGTACATTCTCACAGTCTTTCAAACAATTCCTACGTGACAAAGTGCACCTTCACACTCTTTCTACCAATTCCCACATGACAAGGTACACCTAATTCTTCCAGTTCTTACATGGCAAGATGCACCTCCACACTTTTTCCACAAATTCCTCCACGAACAGGTACACCTCCATCATCACCACGGTTACCATTGTTGTCTTTGTTGTTGTAATCATCGTCAATTGTCGGTGTTATTGTTGTTGGTTCCATTGCCACCATTGTCGTCATTGTCGTTCTCGTTGTCATCGTCGGTGTCATCGTCGTCATTTTCGTCATCGTTGTTATCATCCTTGTTTTGACATTGTCGTTGGCGATGCCATTTTTTCATCATCAATGTCATTGGTGGCACCTACAACAGCATCATTCTTATCGTTGTCCTCGTTCTCACCATTTCCTTCATCCTTGTCACAATCCTTGTTGTGGTGGTTATTCCATCATCTTCAACATTGTTGTTGTTTTTGTTATCATCATCATCATCATCATCATCATCATCATCATCATCATCATCATCATCATCATCATCATCATCGTCATCATCATCATCATCATCATCATCATCATCATCATGGTATTCATTGTCGTTGTCATATGCGTCATTGCTATCGCCGCCACCATGGCCACTATCGACGGTCCCACGTCCATCGCGGCGCCGGCGCCGCTACCATTGTCCCCACTGCAACCACCACCTTTGCCAATGTCATTGTTTTCTTTCATAATGATGGGGACACTATTTCAATTACCTCATGGCCCCAAGGAGCTGGGCATGTAGAGTCTTGGACCGTGTACTCCCTACATGCATGATTTCAGGTTGCCGGCAATGCAGCAGAGTGCCACAAGCTGAGGCTCTTACCGGCACACAAGGAAAGGCTCAAGAAAGCAAAAACACTCAAACCGGTCCCTGGACTTCCTACTAATTTGCCTCCTTGTGAGTTACTACTCACACAGTCTCACTATCTCACATCTCACAGTTTTGATATCTCACTTTCTCACCGAACATTTCACACCTCATACCTCACACCTCACAATCCCACACCTCACATCTCACATTTGCTTCTCGGTGCGTGCACAAAAAAGAATTTGCAGGAAAAGTGAGATTTCGAGCAAGTAAGTAGGGTTGATTGCCTGCCTCTGTACAGCCACCTTTCTGACTCACCGTGTATAGTGTGGTTGCCGTTGTGTGCAATGTGGCAGTCATCATGTGGGGTGTGGTAGTCACCGTGTGAATTGTGGGAGTTGGGAAGCAAATGTTAGGGAGAGGAGGCTGTGTACACATGTCCATGAACATGGATGTAAGGAGCAGGAAATCGAGTTCACTAAGACCCTCCTCTGCAAGGCACTGCTTTGTTTTCCTTGTCTACATCTGCAGACTCCTTGAAGCTTCCCGTTGGAAATTTTGATTCTTGTACTAGCCAAAAAAGGCATGGAATGTAAACAGAGGACAGGATGCTCATCCTGATAGGGGTGAAAGAGTGAAACAACATGTCACTCTTCATGAGTGAAGAGCAACATGAGTTGGGTAGCGGAGTGAAATGACACCAGACTCTTTACAAATGGGGTTACAGAGTGAAAGCTCCTTTCTGCACTCGTGACAAAGGACGTGTACTCTTTCAAATCATCTTGAGCTTGGATGTTCTTGTCATTATGATTTGTCTCCTGTTCCTCTTTTCTTGGTTTTTTTTTGGGTGAAAAACATTTCCCAAAGTCACCCTCTGCCCTCGCCAGTCAATTGAATGTGAGCAGGTAATAAAGTTTTTACATGAATCTCTTGTTTGTGCTTCCCTTTACTTATTTCTTTCAAATTTGGATGAGACGGAGCGAACCACTGGGGATGGGACATCATCATTGATCTGCTCAAGTGCCTGAAAGTGCCAGCTATCCCAACCACCAGAAATAAACAAGGATGCAACCAGGGCTTAAGTAAGGCACAAAAAGGGGCTAACTAGGGTGGGTCTGGGGCAAAAATCGGATGCAACTAGGTAGCAAAAAGGGCACAAGTAGGGTGCAACTAGGAGGGGAGCAACCAGAGCACAACTAGGGTACATCTAGGGTGCGACTAGGGCTTCAAAGAGGCATAACCAAGATGCAATTAGGTTGTAACTAGGGCTTACCTAGAGCACATTGAGGATGCATGTAGTGTGCACCTAGGGTCCAATTAGGGGGGCAAGTAGGGTGCAACTAGGGCACAATGAGGGTGCAACAAGGACACAACCAGGACTCAACTAGGTTGCAACTAGGGGGTGGCTAGGGCACAAATAGGATGCACCTAAGACAGCTATTGTGCAACCAGGATGCAACTAGGGTACAACTTTAGCACAGATACGGTGCAACTAACGCAGAACTCGAACGCAACTAGGGCGTAACTAGGCTGCAAACATGGTGCAACTAGGGAACAACTATGCTGCATTTAGGGGAGAGATTTGCCTACCTCCTTGGTGCGATTCCCACACCCTCCAAACCCATCACACAAGACAAGCAAGATGACTTGAAGGCAGATAATCTAGCATAACTTAAGGACACGGTGGACATGACCATGTGCCTCATTGGCTCCACAATGTACTTGGCCAAGACCACTTGGCCTGACATTGCCTTCACCAACAACCTCCTTGCACAACTCTCAATGCCATAGTATGAGAGCCCTTCACATGACTGTGGGAGTGGTTTGGTGCATGGTTTCCACACCATACCTCAGACTCTGCTTTCAACAGCGCTTAGTGGAAGTCGCCGGCTACACAAAAAGTCAGTGCACATGAAGCACGGATGGGCGCGGTTGGACAGGCTCTGTGTTCCTCATGGGGGCAAAATGTATACGAGGGCGCAGTGGCAAGTAGGGCTGCATTGCGCGTAGCTTGCTAGAGATAGAGTGTGTTGCTTTGGATGCTAGGGCTGCTGAGGCGGTGCAGCTACAGTGCTTGTTCCATGTGTTGGATCAATGTATCATTTCCATCGTTTTGCGCTGTGACAATCAAGGTGTCCTTGCTATTACAGAGAAATTTGGCCCATTTCATGCATTACGAAGCACATTACTGTTAAGCATCACTTTGTGCAAGGAAGAGGTCATCTTCTTCATCCGGGTTCACACGGACATGCAACGTGCTGACTTATTGATCAGGGTATTGGCGCGCGGGAAGTTTATTGTGGCCATTCGTCCTGTCGGGTTGCGTCCCTTGCCTGAGATTGGCTGACAGTGGTGTGTGTGTGTGTGTGTGTGTGT
>SZWC01015774.1:17628-44029 GCA_023375785.1 Penium margaritaceum | reverse complement strand
CCTCTCTCTCTCTCTCTCTCTCTCTCTCTCTCTGTGTGTGTGTGTGTGTGTCTTTCTCCCTCACTCTCCCTCTCTATCCCATGCACTTTCCTCCACCCCTTCATTCTCTTTCCCCCACTCCCCCAAGATCTTCCCTGGCCTTCGACTCTTCCTCGTACATCCCACTACACGCCAAGGATGGCAGCAGCAACATGGTACGATGCCCAGGCATCGTGCGCCGCATACTTCACTTGCTCGTCCGACAGCGTGCGTGCATCCCAATTTCCCAGCCGCACGTCCTCGTCTTTCTCCAGATCCAACCCCAACGCACTCCACGTCATGTTCGCCAACCCCTGCGGGTGACCGTTCTTCCCCGCCAGCCCGTTCAGATCCAGCATCGCCGCCGATCCGTCCGACCCCCCGAACCTGAGGCCGCAGTCTGCGTGCAGGTAGTTCATGTCGGTGCGTACTGCGACGCCGGCCAGCATGACGGTGTCGTCCCTCACAAGGACGACCAGCTCCTCTGGAAAGCGGTCGAGGTGCATCATCTGAACGATGAGGCAGTGGTTCTCCACACACAGCTGCACCAGCGCCACGGGGTTCCTCCTCCCCCCTGCCTGCCAGTTTGGCTTCCACTCCGCATCCATGCCCACAAGGACGCACGTGTGCCAGTCCTCGCCGTAGTCCCCGCAGATTCTGTACTGCGACTCCACCTCCTCCTGCACCCTGTTGGGCAGGCGCTCGTTGCCGAGGTACACCTCCCTCCCCTCCTCTGTGCGCTTCCTTATCCAACGATTGGCCACGTGGGCGTCGCACGTCACGGTCACGTGGAGGGTGGTGCCTGAGGGGGAGCGGATGTTGTGCGAGGTGGTGCGGCGCGGCGCCGGAGGCTGATAGCTGACGGCATGCAACGAGTAATACTGCTGCGGCTGGTTGTAGGGGTCGTATGGCCACGGCGAGGCAGGCGGCGGTCGCGGCACAGGCGGAGGCGGGGGGAGTGACGGCTGCGGCGGATGGCAGAGGTGCGGGTGCCCGTGCTGCGCGTGGTCCCGCTGCTGATGCCGCTGTGGTTGCTGCTGGCCGTGCTGCTGCTGCTGACGTTGCTGTGGCTGCGACGACAGGGACAGGCTGTGCTCGTGTGCTTCTCCACTGCAATCATTGTTGTTGGCAACCCGACCTTTGCTGCTGCTGCTGCTGCTGCTGGTGGTGGTGGTGTCAGCGGTGGTGTCACCCATGAGGCCTGCACTTGCGCAGCACTCGTGGACAATGCGTGACAGCCCCAGTCGCACTGGACTCTGTGGCGCAGAGAGAGCGCCGGAGAGGTTGAGGGGGAGGGGGGAAGGAAAGGGGAGATTGGAGGGAGGTGGAAAGTGCACAGACGGTGCTGATCTCTGTAGCACTCGGCTGCATTTCTGCACCAGCAAAGGAATGATTCGCTTTCAAAACCGAAAGACGTACTGGTCTGGAAATGCGGAAGTCGGGCGACAACAGACCGACGAGTGTGACCGGGGTTCCTCCAACGTCATATGGTGCATGTGATCCACGTGCTCAGGCGAACCCACAACGAGCAACACAAATATCATATTGTGGGAAAAACGCCTGTCCACTCGTTCACGTAAACGAGAGTGCCCATACCAACAGGAAACTTCAGGCCTCGCGTGCCATTTTAACATGATTGTTGGGTAGGGCCCATTCCATGCACAAACCACACCAAGCACCAGCAACAGGACAAGCGCCAGCAGCGCCAGCAGCAGTAGCCACAGCAGCAGGCGATGTAGAAGCAAACGGAGCAGGAGCAACACAGTGTGTTGCAGTAGGCGAAGCAGTGAAAGCAGCAGCAAGCACCGACAACAGTAGCAAGAGCAGCGAGGCAGCCGCAGCAAAGTAGGAACAGCTGACACAGCACTGCTCCATCGCCTTGGCACTTTGCAGACGGCTGGCAGCGCCGTTCACATTCACTGTACTCGCAGTCACTGCCCAGGCAGGCTTCACACGCTCCCTGAAAAGGACACCGTACCACACCACGTCGCCACTTGTCTGTGGCTGTGCTGCCGCTGTGGCCGAGGCCTCTGAAGAACGACGGTCACTGCAAGTCGTCTCAGGACGAGAAAGAGAGGGAACAAAAAAGAGACCGTCCACTGTCCCGGAGAGAAAACCAGCGAATAAGAAGAGCACGCATCCCGGATTGGCGTTGAGTTGAATGGCGCAGCCTCACATTGCAGTAGGCCGTGCGCTGTGCGCGCCACAACCCGCCAGTCCAACGCGGCGGCAGCAGCGGCAGCAGCAGCATGGGCGTGCTCCAACGAAGTAGGCCGAAGCAGCTGCTACTGCTCGCCCTTGGCCTCAGCTCCGCCTGCTTCCAGGTCCCCGACGCTGACATTCCTGCTGTCGATCTTGCTGCAGCTGCTGATGGCTTTGCACCTGCTGCTGCTGCTCGTGCTGCTGCAGCCCCTCAGGCAGCCCGCCTCCACTTCCATGCCGCGCGATGCTCAGGGCCCACCTTTCAGATTCCGCGACTCAACCACCTGCCGCTGGACCGCGTGCCTCAACGCCGCGGGTGCAGCCACTCAAGCGTCCTCGAGAGAACTGTGCCTGGGGTGCGACCACTGGCTGCCAGCCAGCACGCCAGTGTGCTCGATGTCTGGCCAATTAGCTCACGAGAGCAGCGCATTTGAGCCGTCGGCAGTGGACGGAAACGGACTCCCGCACGCTGGTCACTCCGTAGTCACTGTGCGTGGGGGCTCGCCTGAATCGCGGATAAGGCGCGCTGTCCTACGTGGCACGGATTTTCCTCGGACATTTCCGGCAAGCTCGTGTCCATTACGCTGTCGCGAGTCGTGGGGGACCGTCTTGTCTAGAGAGAGGGCGGTTGTGTGATGTATTAGGGCCTCACATGCAGACCAAACGTCGACGTCCAAAAACATTTCCACGATGAGTATTAAGTCGGATGTAACCAGTTTCGAAGTGGACTGTATTTTTCATTCTGGTTGAACGAATGCAATCTTCCAGGTCATTTTCCCTCGCACCTGGGAGATGATGGAAACCAATCGAAAGCTCTCAAAAACAAAATGTTGCGTGATGGTTGTTACCGAAACGTTGTTTACGTACTAGACACACGGTACATTCTTTCAAAATCTTTTCTGTGCTCAGCAAATCTACAGTTTATGCCGGTCTGGATGTTTCAAACCCCAAAGTTACGATCCGCCCCTTCTTCCTCTAGTCTTCTAGCAGTTCACCCTCTGGGGCGATACATGAAAATGATCCGTTTTCCATTTCATAGCTTTTGGTAACCCTACTTGCGAAATATAGACCATCGGAAACCAATCATCATGGTGCCGGAACTCAATATGCCCCTGAGAGTAAGTCAAAATGGTTGCATTGTATACTTCCGCCTTTTCATTTTTTACTACTCTATTCGTAAATTCTCTTTTCTACACGACCTTTTGTCGAAGTTTAAGTTTATGTCTTGAATGCAATAGGACCCTCGTGCATACGTCGTCCATTCCGGTGTTGAATTCCCTTTCCTGAACATTAAACATGCAAACTTTGCACCCCGGGGTATATGGCAACAAAACAACATACCCAGCGTTAACGGGGTATATTGTACTCACACAATGAACCCCTAGGTGTTGATTAGTACTACAGCTCGTAATTGGTGGTATTATAGGATCGCAATATACCCCTAGGGGTATTTGAAAGTAAAACCATGAAAAGAATTTTGTGGTTCTGGGAGACTTTTTATTACCAAACGGGCGATGGTAAGAGTTTCATATTGAAAAACGGGGTTCCCAAGTATTTTCTTGGATTTCATACCCCTCTCGATCCACCCAGCGGTCGAACCCCAAATCCCGCGCACGCATCCTTCCAGCGTCCCACACCATAGATGTGGCTGAAAAATACTGAGCAACCCCGTTTCCAACGGAAACATTTATCCCACCCCCTGTTTCCGAAAACTCTACAACTAAGTGCCACAGAATTCATTTTTATTTCACAATATACCCCGGGGGGTGACATACAATCTTTAGATACCATGCATGTTGTTTTTTTAGCTCCATTTGCACCTAAAGGTAAAATACGTAGGTATGATGTACCCTGTCCACCGGGGTTTTATCGTGACGTTGCCATATACCCCTTGGTACGCTGAAATGGGCTCAATCTCCAACTCCTACTCTAAAGTCGTCGTCAGAGTTCGCAGATTGGCGTTCTCAGTCCGCGTCAGGGGTTTACCCCCTTCGTAGGACTGAGGGGCAATCGTCATCAACGACCCAGAGCAGGGAGACTCAAATATTCTGAGTCTCTGGAGGCCCATTTCCGTTTTTAACCAAACCCCTGGTTTTGGAGCCCAAACCGGGGGTTTTTACCTCGACCTCGTGTGTTCGCACGAGTTATTTCATTTGTTTTATGTCGAAGTTCGTTGCGAACGCACTTCGGTTTACGTTTTGCCGTTCTGGCGCGAAATCGTCGCGTGCGAGGCATGCTGGAGATTTTGCGCCAGCTCTCTCGACATCACCCTCACTCCCCCTATCCATCGTCCTCGCTTGCTTGTTTTGCAAGGAGGGCGAGGGGGGGCGAGGGCACGAGGCCACGAGGCCTCGCCCTTCAGGCCCTCGTGGCCTCTCAGCCGCCGATCGGGCTGAGGTCGCAAGCGGCGATTGGAGGCTGGCCGGCCGATGGCCTGCCGGTCGCTTGGCCGTCTAGTCGGCCGGCAACAAGCTTGCCGGTGGCCAGCGAAGTGCTGGCCGCCGGCCAGCTCTCGCTGACGCGAGGGGTGGTGCGCAACCATCCCTCGCTTTAGCGAGGAGGGAGGGCGGAACTGGCCCTCCAGCTACGTTCCTCCCCAGTTGTTATGAACCGTCTCGGTTCATGAACAACAAGCAGGATTGTCACTTAGTGAGTCATCAACATTGTGAAAGAAAATGAATGATTTCAATCACGAGCTAGACATGAACATGTGCACGGTACATAAACCTAAGCTACAGCTTGTAGGTCAGCACGGCTAGCGGCCTCCCCCCTTTAGGTTGGAGCGTCCGCGCAACAACCATGTTGGGTGTCCCGAACCTCCTATGGTCGCTGTCCATGAGTGCTGCCCTGTGGGAATATTGTTCACTTTTTCCGCGTTTAGGTGGTACCTCTTGCCACGCTTTGATATGTGCGAGGTGCAAGCTTACTCTAGTACTCGTTGACCACCCCTGTGGACAACCGAGATTCGGGCTCCCATGAATTATGTTCAGGTCCACAAACGGCCCAATGAACGAGGTACTCCCTAACAACGTGCGAGCGATGAGTACGCTCTGGGTGCTGGAGTAGGCAGAGGACCTCGTATTGGCCGTTAGCAGCAAGGACTGCTGGCGGTGGCTGAACGGTTCCGTCTGCCGTGTATGGAGCTAGCAGGCTCACATGAAAAACAACATGTATCTTCATACTCGGCAGAAGTAGCAATTGGTATGCCACTGGCCCGATGCCTTCCACAATGGGAAACGGCCCAATCCACTTCGGTAGAAGTTTTCTCGCCCGTGGCGACTTCAGCCGAAGGTTTTCAGTGCTAAGCAACACTTTGTCACTGATGTCAAACGAGACCTCCCGGCGACCTTTGTCGGCATATGCCTTTTGTCGCTACTGAGGTGCTTAAAGGTGACCCTTCGCCTCCTGTAACAAGGAGTCGATGCGCTCGGCAAAGGCTTGAGCGGAAGGCACCTGTCCTTCTGTACTCCCACTCTTCACCAATGAAGAGGATACCACTGGATGCCGACCAGTGTTCAACACGAACGGTGTGAACTGTGTGGACTCATTCACCGAGTTGTTCACCGCAAACTCCGCCGGTGCTAGGAATTCGTCCCAATCATGCATGACAGGGTCCACGTAGATGCGGAGCATCTGCTCCAGAGTGCTATTCATACGCTCTGTTTGTCCGTCAGTTTGAGGATGAAATGCCGTCGACATTTGCGACTCACTGCCGAAGTACTCGTGCATCTTTTGCCAGAACTTACTAGCAAATTTTTGATCTCGATCAGAGATAATGCGCAACGGCAAGCCGTGGTGCTTTACGACACCCTCAAAGAGGAGACGGGCGGTGAGTCATCTTTGTCAAAAGACCCACAACCACTAGTAATGCATCATGGCCATGGGCTGTGTCTGGAAGACCAATAATTAAGTCCATACTGACGCACTCCCATGGAACCCAGGAATGGGAACCTGTTGGAGGAGTCAGCAGGCTTCTTCTTACTAGCCATATTCCGAAGACATGGGTCGCATGTCATGCAATACTTACAAACATCGGCACTCCATCCTGGCCACCAATAGTGGTCCAAGAGTGCCTGTCCGGTCTTTCAGGGTCCCACATGACTTGCGACCGGCGGGTCGTGGAACTGAGAGATAACCTTTGCTCGAAGGTCTCCCGAGTTTGGAAGAACAACTTGTTCTCCATGCCACTAGATTCCTGCGGCCTCCACCAAGTCGTACTTGTCCAATTTTTGAGAGTCTTGAAACCAAGAATCCACACAGTATCCCATCCGGATCCTGTTTACAAAATCGTTGTAATGGATAATCTCTCGTGGTGGTTGCCGCAGAGGTGCAGGGGAATTTGGTGGTTGTACTGTTCCTGTTGCAATGGCCATAAAACACCCATTGACCTCGGTGGTTGCTTTAATATCCACAGGCTGTCGGCTAAGTGGATCGACCACATTGATGCGTCCTGGCCGATATTCCCATGTGAACGAGAATCGGCTCAGGTATTCGCTCCAACGCGCCTGTCGTCTTGATAGGTTCGGTTGTGTTTGGAAAAACACCAACGGATTATGGTCGGTCACGACCGTCACACCCCCTTCCGCACCCTCAAGGTAGCAACGCCACATCTTGAAATTATGTACTACTGTAAGGAGTTCTTGATCTCCAGTCGTGTACCGCATTTCCGCGGGAATGAGATTCCGGCTCTCATACGCAACTGGGTGACCATTCTGCATGAGGACGGCTCCAAGTCCTACTACCGACGCATCACATCAAACCTCCCATGGTTGCGATGGATCCAGAAGAGCTAGGACGGGCGCCGTGGATAGGAGCTCTTTGACTTTTGAGAAAAGCGTTCTCGCAATCAGGTGTCCATTCCGAACGCACGTCTTTTCGCGTGAGCCTGGTTAGCGGTGCTACCAGGATCGAATACCCTTGCATAAACCATCGAAAGTATTTTGCAAGGCCGAGGAAAGAATAAATCTGCCCAACGTTCTCAAGCCGTGGTCAGTCTACAACGGCTTGGACCTTTCGTGGGTCGACACGGATGACGTCTTTGCCAACGATGTGTCCAAGGTATTCGAGCTCATCTTGTGCAAACTTGCACTTGCTCACTTTCGCATAGAACTTCTTCTCCCGAAGGATTGCGAGAAATTCGCGCAGATGTTCTATGTGCTCTTCCATTGATTTGGAGAAAACGAGGATGTCATCGGGGTAAACCAGGACAAACTGTCCGAGTTGCTTGGCGAACTTTCGGTTCATTTCTCCTTGGAAGGTTGCCGGGGCATTTGTAAGCCCGAAGCATAACACTCGAAATTGATAGTATCCCATGTGCGTTCGAAACGCGGTTTTGTGCACATCATCTTCCGTGATGCGGATATGATGGTACCCTTGGGACAAATCCAAGGACGAATACACTTTTGCGCCTTGGAGTTGGTCAAAAAGGTCCTCTATCCACGGTAAGGGGAATCGATTTTTCACCGTCAGCTTGTTCAACGCCCGGTAATCCACGCACATGCGCACCACCATCCTTTTTGTTCACAAAAAGGATCGGTGCATCGAAAGACGAGCTACTAGGCTCGATCCACCCTTTTGCAAGGTACTCTTTGATTTGGCGTTCTGCCTCTCGCCTTTGTGTTGGACTAGGGTGATACATGGGTCTGAAGGGAGGAGTCGCCTCCGGCTACAGCGGAATTGTGTGGCCCATGTGTCTTTCTGGTGGAAGCCCAGTCGGTGGGTCTTGGAATACATCCAAAAACTCTGCCACTAGAGACTTGATCTCTTGTGGCATGTCTTCCTTCACGTCATCCTCCACTTTCTGCAGCTGAGTCAAGAAGTATCGACAACCTTGTCGAATACGTCTCGTGACCTGCATCGCAGACAAGCTTTGAGTCGAGTCGGTGATAGTTCCGTACTCAGAATCATTGTAAAGCGGCGCTGTCCTTTTCGGAGGATCAAGCGCTTTGATTCAAAGCACATTAGAGCCTTGTTCTCACGGAGCCAGGGGTTGCCTAACACCACGACGAATGGGTCAAGAAGGTTGAGTACCTTCAACGTGACACTCTGTGTGTACCCTTGAATGCAAATTTTTGCTTTATAAGTACCGATCACGGGTACCGTACGGTTGTCACCGACAACAACTGCGCCATTCGATGGCTCATACTTCAGGCCAACCTGTCGGGTAAAGCCAAGGCTAACAAAAGAGCCGTCCCCTCCAGTGTCAGCAAGTACGTTCACGGGAGTACCACCTAGGTGTCCTTTGAACTACAACGTCATGTTGCCTCCACTCTTTCGAGTGAAGAGACTCCAGGACGGCATGCCGAGTTTGTGAAAAACACGGAATCTGTATGACGGGCGTCGCAACTCCCACGAGTCATCCACTCGAGTCCACATCTTGTGGGCACGTGTGAATTCGGCTAGCACCTTCTAGTCTTTAAATTTGACTGGGACAAAATCGTTGACTAAAGGTAGTGCAAACGTGATTGAACTCATTGCTTTGAGGGCGTTTGCTTCAATCACTGTGTCACACAACTCCTACACAGTGGTCGGTGTCGCCACCACTAAGCATGTACGATCATGCATCTCGTCCAGAGATGCAAGGTTTAGTGGGCAATGTCTGTCAGTAAGTGTAGAATGCGGTTCAACAAGAGGAGAGAAGACAACAGAAAAATTTGAACTCATAAAAAACTTAAATTGTTTAACATCCTCATATGAAAAAATTAACCCACACTCGTGATCCAGTTTTACCCCTGAGTGGTCCCCACTGACGTCACTCAGGGGTGGAGAAAACCCACCCCACGGCCCTGTCCGTTACCACGGCCGGGCCCATTGCCGCGACCGCGACCCTGTCCATAGCCCTCTCCACAACCTCCTGCTGCACCATCCCCACGAGGTGCTACTACTGCAGCTAACGCCGCGGCCTCTTGTCCACCCCCAGCAGCGTGAGGGCACTGAGCCCTAAAGTGGCCCGGCTGCATGCAGTTATGGCAGAGCCCTTCGCGGAAGGATGTGTTGCGATGCTCACGCGCCGCCTGCAGCTCGTCATTCTTGCGGCTGCGCTTGTAGTTAGGACCCTTGTATCCACCAGCCTTCTTGGCTGGAGGGTTTGCAGGTTGCTTGCCATTGGCCCCGCCTCGCCTTCCGGCTGACCCACCAGCCCCTACAGCGTCCATGCGCATGTCGCGGCCTTGCTATGCATGCGCGTTCAGCCATGCATCAGAGTAGTGCTTCGGGTTCACCGAATACACTTCACTCATGTAGTCGCGCAACGCCCTCCGGCTTGTCCAAGCTTGGCCAGTGGCTGTCGTGGTGGCAAGACCATCATGCAAGTACTCCAGTAGCATGCACACAAGGTACTTTAAGGTCTAAGTCCCATCGCCTTCTGTGAAGCTTTCGGGTTCCTCCACGAGTGCGGCGAACTCGCTCAAGTAGGATTCGAGCGAGTTGTCCAGCTGCCTGAAGTCCTTGATCTTGTGGAAGGCACACTGTGCCTCCGACGTTGGTTGCACTTCTTGGGCATGATCGCGCAGAAGGCCTCCTACGGCATGGGCTGCCACTCGAGGTGTGGCTGCTTCGCAGTCCACTCCTTGACCACATACTTGAAGAGTTTGTCTTCAAGCTGCGTCGTGGCATGCTCGCCCCACTGGCTGCGTGGAGCCTTGTGGATACGTAGAACGTGCTCCATGATATTCACCCATTCGGTGAGCTTCACGCCCTTCCGGAAGATCTCCACACTGTGGAGGAAGGACGTGTTCATGACCGACCTCGAAGTCGTCGAGGTAGGCAAGTCGTCGTTGCCACTGGTAGTGGCATCCGCAGCTGCTGCACGCTACGCTTGCTGTTGCATCCGCACCTGGGTTATGCTCTGCAACGCCTTGTTGAGGTCGTTGCATCGGCGGCTTCCCTCATGGGCGGCCAAGCGTTGCGGCTGGCGATCATGGTCAAGGTCAGTGATGCTCTCCTTGACGTGGGCTAGCAGGTTGGCGAACGCGAACTTGAGCTCTAATGTCGTCAGAGCATCGACGATAGCCTCTAGGGCCTCGCGTTGCCTGTGGACCCTTACCCACTGCAAGAGGGTACTGTTCACGTACACGCCTCCAAGGAGTCCCACCTTTCGGAGGAGGCTGACGTTCACGATGACGCTCGAGTGGGCGCTGCCTTGACCCATTACGGCCGCATCGTAGAAAGGGGGGTCCGCCCCCATTCCTTCGAGGGTGCGGTATCCCCACCGTCGGTGGTGATCCTGAGTCGGCCTGCTGCCTCAGCAGCAAACTCTGCGAGTCTACGACGGTCCTTGCAAATTGCCTTCGCGGCGTCGTCGTCCGGCTCGTTCTCGCGGGAACTTCCCGTGTGACCGCTTTTAGCACCCTTGCTGCTTTCGGCAGTCTCACTGCCATTAGCAACTTCAAGTGACGCGGCGGGGGTCTTATCCTTCTCGAGCAATCGGCTTGAGTTCGCCGCATGACGATGACGATGGTCGCGATCCTCATCGCTTTCACCATCGTCAGCGTCGTGCTCTTCGTTGGGGTCCCCTTCAAGGAGATCCTCCTGTATTGGGTCGTCCGTCGCGTGGGGATCGCCCACGTGCATGTCAATGTGCTCGTCGGGCACTTTTTCGGCCTCCACACGCTTCTCGATGTCGCTGAGGTCAGCGGCGGTTGCCTTAGGCAGTGCGGTGTCCTTAGGCGGTACGGTTGCCTTAGGCGGCACGGTTGCCTTAGGCGGTACGATTGCCTTTGGATTAGCAACCGTGCTCGCGACGGCGGCCCCCAAAGATTTGGAGTCTACCAAGAGCTCGTGGTGAGGCCGTCACCAACTTGCCATTGTTTGTCTTGGACGGTCCGGCACTTGCCATCTCGTCCTTCGTGCAACTAGCACGTGAAGGTCGTTGTGAGGATCACCCCACAACGAGGAGGAATCGCCTCCTGAGATGTTGCTCTCACGATCGGTGAGGCAATTATACGTTAATCTTCTGTTTTCCTAGGTCACCACGTCGGCACAAGGTCGTGGGTTTCGAAACTAGTCCTCCTAAGCTGTGACTTGCGGCACTTGGTAGCAACTAGGATCCAGGAAAACAGAAAGTACCGTAGTGCCGCATACATTCGCCAAAAATAATTACTTCGGTTCGCCCATGTGTTTGTGAAATAATTCCGAGTTGTTTGGGCCAATCAGGTTAAAAATTCCGATTTCTTGGAAGCTCATGTTTGCCAGTACGCTGGCAAAAAATGTTCGCGATCGAGCAGTTTATCTGCGATGGACTGGCGAGAAGGGTCGCGGCGTGCAAGATGGAATGCCACATCAGCCTGCGTGGGACCTAATTGTCCGCTCCCACCGCCGAATGGCCAAAGGTGGAGGTGAGAATGGCACCATTCGGCTAGCCTCCGACGGCGGAGGTGAGCCGGTGGGCGAATTTAAGTTTCACGAAAGACAAGCCGAAGTGACTTGGGCGAACATAACAAAAATTCAAAAGACCACAAAATTGGGTGAAATTATGTTCCACCAAAAAGGATTTGCAAAATGCGGCGAATCTAAGTTGCAATACGGTAACAATACAAGGGAGTAACAAGAAGTGTGAATACTGCTCACAAAACTAAGACAAAGAGCAAGAAAACAAGCAAGTACAAGGTCAAGAACAAAAAGACTACTTTTGTCTTGTCTTCTTGTCTTCTTGTCATCTAGCCTCTTCTTGCGTCTTCTTGGCACATCTCGCGCCCCTTGGCTGCGTCCTCCTTGAGCCGGCGGCATTGGTGGAGCCGCCAAAAGTCCCCAAGGTGTCGTCCTCCCTCTTTTTAGGGCTTCCTCAAGCTTTGAGAGCCCTTGGCCTTGTGAAGAAATGATGTCCCAATTTTTGGTTGAAGGAGGGAAGGAGGGAACCTTGAAGAGAGGGGCAAAAAAAGGGGGTTTGGGGGTGGGCACTCCCCACCCCGTCCCACAGAATTCCCTTAGGTCTCCTAGAGGTGAGGAGAGACTATGGATAAGAAGTCCCAAAAAATAGAGCTCTTCTCTAGCTTCCTAATGCACTTTACGGTGCTTCAAATGGTGAAGCGTAGATGCCATAGTCCCTTTTGGCGTTTCTGCTGCTGGTTGCAGCTGCCGGCGGCGTTTTATCTATGTTGTAGCCGCCGTTTCCGTCGAACCCTTGATCGCGAGGGTCGTCTGGCTTTGAGGACCACTGTAACGGGCTGAGTCTCCAA
Organism: Penium margaritaceum; assembly: GCA_023375785.1. Classification (NCBI taxonomy): domain Eukaryota; kingdom Viridiplantae; phylum Streptophyta; class Zygnematophyceae; order Desmidiales; family Peniaceae; genus Penium; species Penium margaritaceum. The sequence goes on along the minus strand of SZWC01015774.1, from coordinate 31,634 downwards.
CTAATGCTCTGAAGTCATCGCCGGAGTTCGCAGAATGGCGTTCTCACTCCGCGTCAGGGGTTTACCCCTTTACGACTGAGGGGCAATCGTCATCAACGACCCAGAGGAGGGAGACTCAAATACTTCGAGTTTCCGGAGGCCCATTTCCGTTTTTAACCAAACCCCTAGTTTTTGGACCCAAACTGGGGGTTTTTACCTTGAATTGCTGTGTTCGCACGAGTTATTTTGGTTATTTTATGTCAAAGTGCGTCGCGAACGAACTTCGATTTACGTTTAACCGTTCTGGCGCAAAATCGTTGCGTGCGAGGCACGCTGGCGATTTCGCGCCAGCTCTCTCGACCTCACCCTCGCTTCCCCTATCCCTCATCCTTGCTTACTTGTTTTGCAAGGAGGACGAGGGTGGGCAAGGGCACGAGGCCACGAGGCCTCGCCCTCGAGGCCCTCGTGGCCTCTTAGCCGCCGATCGGGCTGAGGCCGTGATCGGCAGCTGGCGGCTGGCCGGCTGGTCGCTTGGCCGGCCGCCGGCCGTCTAGCCGGCCGACAGCGAGCTGGCCGGTGGCCAGCAAAGTGCTGGCTGCCGGCCAACCTTCACTGACGCGAGGGGTGGTGCGCAACCACCCCTCGCTTCAGCGAAGAGGGAGGGTCGAACCGGCCCTCCCGCTACATACGCTGTTCGAATGTTATTTCTTGTGGCGAAACGGCGCGAGTGCAAAGTTGACAAGGGAACGGGGTGTGACATAATTTAGTTGTCGCTAGCTAGATTTCTTGCGGTACGGTTTGTCATACACGCTTCAATAAGAGAGCAAATAAAACGGGGCAGAATGGACAACTCAACCGAGACGAAATACCCTTAGGGGCACCTACAACTGCGGTAAAAGCATGAGGGGTTTTTGGTATCCCAATTTTTTAAGCGGGGTACCTTTTGATGAAAACATAAAATGGGGCTACTAAGAATAAAAAAATGACCCCCTAGGGTGAATTGCGAGACCACCCCCGATAAACGGGGTAGATTGTAACTTTGCCGTAGATGTGGAGCTGCGCCTAATAACAGTTCCTCGGAAATCTCGGGATAAATTTCCGGGAGCTGCGTTGTTCAGCCCCCCTCTCGACGCAGACTGCCTGACTTAAGAAGTCATACCTGGATGATGCCGTAGCACTTCCTAGACTCTCGAAGTGGCCTGTATCGAGAGCGCCCTCCCGTAGGATGCCGGTTTTAGTGGTAAGAACGGTCATTTTGACAGCAGTTAATTTCATGCATAGGCAATGGTTAGAGAAACTGACGGACGCGATAAATGATTCTTTTGTCGGTTTCCTGTAAGTCTCACCACCACTGAGATGTGCCCAAAAAGCACCAGAGAAGAAACATTGAGGAATCATGAGCGTACCACACTAGTTGCGGGCCAGTGAGAAAGGTTGCATGTTTCGGACGCTCCGAGCGCTGCATGTTCCTTGCGGTTAAGGTATTAACGAGCACTATTTGTGAGAAGATGCAAGGAAGCTTCTTAGCAACACTCCCGTTGACCAGGCGTCAGTGCGTGATCAGACGGTGACGACAGTCACAAGTCGTGCACGCAACGGCAAGAGTTTGGCTAGGGGACACAAGGCAAAGTGTCTGAATGCTTCAATAGCATTTGCAGAGAAAATTGACAAATGACAGGTCCATGGCATAAATACCTGCTGCGGCGCACAGCGGGTGTCGCACGCGGCGGTCCAATAGCTGTCCTAAAACCGGTTCAAAACCACCATTTTGGCCATAACTCTCTGCACACATGTGAGAATGCTATGCCGTCTGAACCTAGACATGTAGGATCACAAGACGGACGCTATGACTGGTCACATGCATGCATCTATCATCACACAGTGGACACACAATGCAAAAACATGCAAATCGGGCTCATGGCCAGTCCGCCGAAAGACTCATGCAAGCTGCAGAAAAACATCAGGAAGTCCCGGCTATGTCGGGGCTGTGGAAACGGTAGTCGGTCGGCTCCAAGCTGGTAGTCCGCCGCCAGTCGTCGCACCGGTGTCACCAGGGCCCGCCTCAGGGATCTGAACGAGTATGGACACGGCCGAGTGGTCACAGCAGACTGTACAAGAAACATCACAAAGCACAACACTCCCCCAAGACCCGATGGTACGCATGTCCATACACGTGCAGCACTGGGACAAGCACAATAGTGTGTGCAAAACAGATGTGACATGGACACATCCCACACTCAACCACTCTCAGGCATGGGGCGAAGCCCAACAGAACAAATGGCCACCATGAACTTTCCGCGAGCTTGTGCCTTCGTCAAGAAATCAGCACATTGCATGTCATTGCCAACCCACATGACGGAGATCACGTGTCACTCCACCAGATCCCCCATAAAGTGATGCTCAACTGCAATGTGCTTTGTGTGAGCATGAAAGACACCGGAGTTCTTTGCAATGGCGAGAGCACTCTACTTGTCCCAACGAAGCACAATGGCGGGTACTGACTGACCAAGCTCAAGAAACAGGCGTTACAGCCATACCGCCTTTGCAGCCCCTACGCCAAAACCAACGTAGTCTGCCTCCGACGAGCTACGTGCGATGCAGCCCTGCTTCCCACTACGCCAAGACAGAGCGGTACCGCCGAGCAAGAATACGTAGCCAGTACAGCTGCGTCCATCTAGGCTCCAGGTCCAGTCGCTATCAGTGTAGCCATCAAGGACCATCGAAACCAGAGTTCGAGGTACGGCGTGGAGATCACATACCGCAACACTCGCATAGCCGCATGAAGGGCTCTCGCACGTGGAGCCTGCGAAAACTAAGTGAGGAGGTTGACAGCGAAAGCGATGTCAGGACGTGTGGTAGTGGCCAGGTACATCAGAGATTCGATGAGACGGAGGTACAAGGTCACATCCACTGTCTCCCCCAGCTGTGTGGGATCATCCACCTTCAGGGTATACCGCCCATCAGGTTTAAGAGGTGTGGAATCGATGCGCAGTGCACCAAGGTGGTCGCTGAAACGCTCCCCCACGATTTGTGCGTATCGTGCTGATGCAGCAACGGTGTCTGACGCCTGCGATCTCGCACGATCTCCATACCAAGAAACACCAATTAGGACCGAGATCTTTCATCCTGTAGGAAGTCTGAAGGACAGCCTTGGCCTCCTTTATGGTCTCCAGAGACGGAGACGCGATCAGAAGGTCATTGACATAGACCAGGATGGCGGTGAACCGCTCGGGTGTCAGTAGGATGAAGAGAGAGGGATCTGCCTTACTCTGTACATATCCCACACGAGTCAAAGTTGCCGGTGATCTCCCAGTTCCAACACTGCGGAGACTGCTTGAGGCCGTACAAGGACTTGCGCAAGCGCCAGACCTTGTTACCGTCCTCAAAGCCTGGTGACTGAGCCACATAAATCTCCTCATCCAAAGAGCCATGGAGGAACGCATTGTTTACGTCCATCTGGTGTAGTTCCCACTCATGCTGAGCCACTACACCGAACAGAGCTCGAGTTGAGATCATGCGGCCGACAGGGGCAAAAATGTAAGTGTAATCGACGCCGTCAATCCGAGAGTACCCCTTGACGACCAAGCATGCCTTGTAGCGTTCCAGTGAGCCATCCGGCTTCACTTTCTTGCGAAAGACCCACTTGACCTGAATAGCCTTCCTCCCAGGCGGAAGGTCGACAAGCTCGTAGACTCTATGCTCACTAATGGCGTGAAGCTCATCCTCGCCGGCGACACGCCAAGCGTCAGCATCCAGTGATGAGAGAGCTTCCCTTAGGGTGCCTGGGTCGGGCACCATAGAGGGAGAGCTCTACGTGGCAAGGGCACAGGCCTCGGTGCTAGGCCCGACGACCACAAGATCAGCTGCCTCATCACAAGCGATATGGAACTCGCGAGTGACAAGATCGTGCCCTACAGGGTACGCTAGATGTACCTCTGTGAGCTCAGTGCGGACACTCAAGCCTAGGGCCTTTGTGCCGGGATCACCACTCGCGATGCTGTAAGAGGGGCGCCTGGGTGTGGGGCCCGACGTTCGCTGAGCTCCGGAATCCAGTGATCGAAGACGTCCACCAGGCTCACTGGAGTAACCAGAGCTCGAGGGGCGTACCTCAGGCTCAGGGACAGGCACGACCACAGCTGGTGGGGACTGAGGCAAGGCAGGTGATGTCGTGCGAGGAGATGCGTGTGTGGGGGACACGGGGATGGGTGTGACAGCAGGAGCAGGCAAGACTGGACCTGACACAGAGGCAAGAGTGCCAACAGGAGCAGACACGGGATTAGGTGAGACTGGACCAGACACGGAAACAGGAGTGCCAGCAGGCGTAGGTACTGACGCAGAAGTAGGAGTAGGGGCACCTATGGGGCGTGAAACAAGGCGTACGGACAAGGTCTCTAGACCGACAGCGATGATCGCCGGGTCATCAAGGGCCAGAGACCGAGAGGAGAAGGGGGCTCCAACGGACACATCAGCCTGGTGAGAGGTGCTCGCTGGCGTAGAAGTCTCCCCCATCCGTCTAGAACCATCACAGGTAAGAACATGAGTGGCGGAGAGTGCCGTGATCGAAGTCAAGTCACGGTAGGTGAGAGACTCGAAAAAAAGCACGTCGCGTGACTCTATGACGCGAGGACGAGTAGGGTCCCAGAAGCGACAGGCCTCCGATCGCGAGGAAATGCCTACAAAGGCACACAAGCGGCCCCAAGGTGAGACCTTGGACCCCTGCTGGTCTTGGGTGTACCACACGGAGGCCAGGGAGCCCATGACGCGAGCGAGACGAAGGTCAGCACGGTGTCCAAACCAGAGCTCATACGATGTAATATGGTCCGGAAGCGGACCGTGCGGGAGGCAGTTCCAGACCAAAGTCATGTAGGCGAAACCCTCAAAGACAAAGGACTCAGGGAGACCGCACTCAGACCACATAGCGCGAACCGCATCCTCCATGGTGCGGTTCCAGCGCTCGGAAACACCGTTCTACTAAGGGGTAGTAGGAGTGGAGACCTAGTGAAAAATCCCGTGCTCAGCAAAGACCCCGTCCATCTCGCCAAGGAACTCACCGCCACGATCCGAGCAAAAAGTATGTAGCGTGTGATGTGACTGACACTCATCCATCACTAACCAGAGTCATACCGCAAGGGCGGCGTTGCTCGTCTGACGCAAGCTGTAGGCCCACCGCTTCCGGGGAAAGTTGTCAGTCGAAGTCAGAACATACCGGCCTCGATCAGATAAGGACTCGACCGGAAGAGGACCAAGAAGGTCTGAGTGAACTAGCTCGAGAGGCCGAAGCGCTCGAGAACGAAAGTCAGAGTAGGTGCGTCGCTGCATCTTCCTCTGAGCGCAAAAGAGACAGTCGGTCTTGGGTGGCTTCTCGAAAGAAGTCGCGTCATGTCCAAGAGCTGGTTGTGTGCGAATGAGCTTTGACACAATATCAGAGCCCACATGACATAAACGGCGATGAAGCAACCGCTGGTGTTCCGGAGACAGAACACCAGTGACAAAGACCCGGCCGGAGGAGGAAGGAGAGCAAGGGGAGAAGGTCCAAGAGACGTGATACAGGTCATCTACGACTGAGGCACGAAGGGCAACGCTGCGAGTGTCAGTAGCAGTCACAGTCGCTGAGTCTGTAGTATGCTCCACAGAGAGACCCATCAGTGTGCAGGCACGCAAAGAAAGCAGGCTGAGCTCAAGATTAGGCACAAAGAGCACGTTGGAAAGGTACAAGGGGCCAGACGGACCGTCAAAACATACAACCCCAACTCCATGAAGTGGCAAGGACTGACCAGAGCCTCTACAAACAGAACAAACAGACGTGACAGGACCGAGAACAACAAAATCACTACGACGACACGTCATGTGATGAGTGGCACCAGCATCCATGATCCAAGTGCCACCGGAGTCACGACTGGAGGACGGCACTGTACAACGGGCAATGGAACACTCGGTATCAGAGGGACGCTGAGTCGTCAATGGGGAGGAATGACGCAGGGCACAAAGATAAGACTCATGAACCTTCTTGGTGCAGTGAGGCCCATCATCATCACATGCTGACTGTGCTCCCCCACACGCGTCGTCAAGATTCACAGGAACGGACGTACAGACAGTCTGTGGACCACCCTACGATGACAACACACTCGCACCTCCCTGAAAGCGGAGCGCCAAAAGGTGTCGGAGCTCAGCGATGGTGCGATCGCGTCGGTCCGGATCATTGCTACTCGCCGGTGAGAAAGCCGGAACAGCTATAGTCGTGGCCGCCACGCGTCCGGAGGATGGCGAGGATGACGTGCTGGACGTGGAACGGAGGGCGTGTGCAGCCTGGAGTCCACGAGTAATTCGCGCCCAGTCAAGTGGCTGCTGGCACTCGGTGCAGCGATGGGTGCCCCACAGTTGTAGTAGTGAACGGAACGTCCACTGCTACCACTAGATGACGATTGCTACTGGGACTGCTGCTGACCTGATCCATGCTTTTCCTTCTTCTTCCCCTGAGCTGCTGCTGCAACACCCTGTGTCTGAGTGGGTGTGGGCGAGGCCAAAGAGGAGGAGGAAGATGAGGACGTGATGGAGGATGAAGAAGGAAACTGCAAGAGGGAAGATGGTGGTGATGCGACGACTGCTGCAGCCACAGAAGTCTCCTAATGGGCCACAACACCCTCGCGGGCTGAAGTCACCTGGAGGAAGAGCTGATCCGCCCAGGGGAGAAGCTGCAGATTGGCTAAAAGGAGCTCGAGGACAGCGTCGCTGTACCATGTGAAGATGTCAGTGTACTCAAGGCGAACTCCGAGCATCATCGTACGCAGCCCCCACAGCTGTGTGCCTCCTGAGGTCCCAAGGCGCGTGTAGATGCGCATGGCGCGTCACCAGTAATCAGCTGCAGGCTCTGCAGGCCCTTGACGGAGAGAGTGGAAGGTACGAATGTGTGCTGCACGAGTGGCGTGCGTCTCTGCCGCAAGCACAGATAAGGCCAGATCCCAACCTCCGCGTGGATCGGCGCCGGTGCATGTGCTGGCCTCGCCAAGAAAGGGGCATAAATCGACGATGGTCTCGCGTGGCATGGCATAGAGGAGTCAGCGCATCGCCCTGGCTGCTGTCAGCACCTGTGCTGGGTTTATAGGCTGATACGGGCTATGGTAGTAGGGCCACACTCCCTATGAAGTAGCCCAAACCTAAAAGAGGATCTCCCAGCAGTCGAAGCCGTCCTCATTGATGTACCGTGAAGGTGGTGTCTCAAAGTCCTTGGGTTGCCGCTCCGTGGGGAGAGCAACCGCGGGACGAGGAGGACGAGGGACGGTGAAGACTCCTGGAAGGGAATAGTCACCGGGATAGTCGGGTGACGATCGTATCGGAGGAAACTGAGGAGATCTGGTGCCCATCTGCAACTGGCGGAGGCGCTCATGAAGAACTCGAATCTCATGATCCGTGGAGTCGCCTGCCATGCCTGGCATGAATGGATCATCATCCAGGAGGTCAGGAGGTGGTGGGTCAGGTCTAGCTCCTATCACGGGTGCCTCAGCCGACTGTCGTGTAGAGATCGCGAAGCCAGCAGCTCCCTCGGAAACCTGCCGTCGGACCGTGGACTGGGCACGCAGAAGCTCAGTCAGCTTAGTGCGGATGGCATCAGTCTGCTCCCGCTGTAGGCGACGCATCTCATCTTGCTAGCTCCGCAGGTCCTCAATGACCTGCGAGCGTGGGCTCAGGACCCCAGAAGAAGAGGCGGAGGGATCACCTGTCCCCTTCCCCTTGTTGTCAGACGAGTCCATGTCGCCTCTCAGTATGGGTCGACAGGTCAGGTTTGTCGGATTGCAAAAGCAATAGCGTTTCTCGAGGAGTTGACACGCTGGCAACTTTTGACTGTCCGGCCAAAAATTTGGCTAAGTATGGTGCTGACATCAGCAAGTGGTTGCTGAAGTCAGCACGACCTGATGACGTCAGCAAGCAAAATTGCTGATGTCACCTCGACTCCCCCATTTCCTTGTTTTTCTCTCGCGGTTGTGCACCAGCGTGCAGCCGCTCCGCGGCGGCAACGCGGAAGCTACATAGTAGTTGCCGCTCAGCTGCTGCTGCAGCTGTGCTATCAGCTGCAACAGTAGCTGCGTGGCTACGAGCGCAGCAGTGGCAGCAGCGGCTGGGCAATGCCGCTGCTGCCGCTGCACGCTACGGCTGCTGCTCGCTGCCGCTGGTGCGCGCTGCTGCTGCTGTTGCTGCTGCTGCTGCTGCTGCTGCCGCTGGTCCGCTGCTGTTGCTGCGACTGTTGGTGCTCTGCTACTGCCACCGCGGCTGCCGCTGCTGTTGCTGTGCTGCTGTTGCCGCTGCTGCTGCTGCTCTGCTGCTGCCGTTGTGCTGCTGTTGCCGCGGCCGCAACTGTGGCTGCGGATGGCGGCTGCACTCATAGCAGCCGCCACACGCTGCTGTAGTTGCTGCTACGACGCTACTATTGCCGCTGCTGCTGCTCTGCTGCTATGCTGCTGCTGGCACGATGGCAACGCCGCTGCTACGGTCTCACGTGATGTGTGCGGGCTGCGTCGACGGCGACCGGCTGTCTTCGACAGGCCCCTGTGGATCTGCTACAACGGTGACTCTCACTGCTTCTCCTCTGCTGCGTCTTTGCTGCCAACTCAGTGAGAATTGTCTCACTGCTCTAATGCCATGAGAAGATGCAAGGAAGCTTCCTAGCAACACTCCCGTTGACCAGGCGTCAGTGCCTGATCAGACGATGATGATAGCCAGAAGTCGTGCACGCAACGGCAAGAGTTTCGCTACGGGACACAAGGCAAAGTGTCAGAATGCTTCAATAGCATTTGCAGAGACAAAATGACAAATAACAGGTCCATGGCATAAATACCTGCCGCGGCGCACAGCGGGTGTCGCACGCGGCGGTCCAATAGCTGTCCTAAAACCGGACCAAAACCACTATTTTGGCCATAACTCTGCGCACACATGTCAGAATGCTACGCCGTCTAAACCTAGACGTGCACGATCACAAGACGGACACTACGATTGGTCACATGCATGCATCCACCATCAGACGGTGGACACACAATGCAAAACCATGCAAATCGGGCTCATGGCCAGTCCGCCGAAAGACTCCTGCAAGCTGCAGAAAAAAAGCAGGAAGTCCTGGCAGTGTCCGGGGCTCTGGAAACGGTAGTCGGCCGGCTCCAAGCTGGTAGTCCGCCGCCAGTTGTCGCACCGTTGTCACCAGGGCTCGCCTCAGAGATCTGCATGAGTATGGACACGGCCAAGTGGTCACAGTAGACTGTACAAGAAACGTCACAAAGCACAACAGTTCCATGATGCATGTGAATTGAAACTAACTTGATGCGAAATATTGGTGATCGTGCAGTTTAAAGAACTATGTCGCCATTGAATAGCGACGCCGGTAATGTCGCCGTTAGATCAGTACATGTGACAATGGTTTCCGACGGTAGCGGGTCCACTTAGGTATACTGCCCGGTACGAGGCATAAAACAGACATGAGAATCCGAAGTTGGCATTTCCCTTGGTGTAGTCTACGAAACAGGCACCCACCTTGGTCATGATTTGGACTTGTCACTTCGCAGTTGGGCGGGGCGCAAACAGCGCAGCTCGGATGAACTAGCCCAAAATCTGGACCCGGCCGTAAATATTCCGTTGTAATGACGAAAGGCTCAATTTTGTGGCGTGGCAAAAATTGTTGTATAGACATGCATTGCACTTGGTGGATTTTTCCCTTCTACTGGTTCTGTACTTTTTGCACCCGTGTAGAGCGAGAAGGCTACCTTAGGGTCTAAAAGACTTGAAGTAGTTGAACATGGCCCCTCAAGGACGAAAATCATTATGAGTAGTTCTTCATGAGGTTTACTTAAAAATGATACGGAGAAAACAAGTACGCACCAAAAAAATTATTCGATGGTTTGCTTAAATAATGCCTTCAACCTGTCTTAGTTATATGCTTAATATAAGTCCACATAAGAAAAGGTACCCATTTGGTGAGAGAAAGCACTATTGATTGAAATTCATGATTTATCATTAAACATCAAATGAATGGAAACATGTGGTTTTATGTGAAAACCACGTGGAAGTAGTCAGAATTGTTGAGCATGTATAGACAAACATGATTTTGCAAATAAGGCAATGCCAAGGTTGCAAACACCGAAGGGGTGCATTGTATTTGACATTGCCGAATCACGAGTTGAATAAAGAACCTCTCTTTAAGTATTTCCATGGTTTTATAGATTAGGGAAATGATTTTCACGGCGAGAATATAAAAAAATACATTTCCATTGACATTTGACCACAATCCTCGAAATGTTTATATTGTTTGCAACACCTTTAAGGCATGTTCCATAAGTTTGGCCAAAAGATCGTACATTGGGCCACATTATTACCGAAATAATTCTTTATAAAAATAATTTGAATAAATTGAATCCATCTCTAGTGGGCGTGTGGGAGCTTGACGATGGCAAACAAACATCTTTGGCTCCTCCCTATTCTTTGTTATTGTACTATATTTTCCAGTTTTGGGTGTAAGTGGTCATTTTTAAAGTACATTTTGTCTAACTTCTTTGAAATCTTTGCACCGTTGACGCAGATATATAGATGTATAATGGGGTGGTTAGCAATTTCCGGGCTAGATTGCTACCAATGTTCTGGCTGTCCCTCTCAGGCATTCACTTTGAAATTCGAGGGGGTCCTATGGTGGCTATGACGTTCCATCCCATCCCACAACCCGGACAGTCGGACGCCACCACGCGCAGTCCCGTGTTATGAGAAGCGGAGCCACGGTGGTACCGAAGGCAGGCCATCCATTTTCGAAGAGTCCGAACATCCAAATGTGGCGGTCCGCTTGTCCGCAACCACAGCAGAGACTCCGTCCTTCAGCCTCTGGGCTCACAGCTGCCCCACAGCCACACGCGATCGTGCTGGGGCGCTTGGGTTTTGCCGTGGGACCACTCCGCAAGCGGAAGTGATGCGCTGGGAACCGTCTGCGGAGGGCTAATCCTCTCTCGCACTGGGCTGTACGGCACGGTCAGCCCGCTCCAGCGGGCCATTTCGGGTGAAGGCCGCGGAGGGGGCGCTGTCGCCTCTCTCGCCTGCAGCCAGCTGGCTGGGAATGTGGCCGCCCTACTGTCGTCGTTGCTTCGGCTGCCTCCGCGCCCTCTGCTGACTGAGCGCAGAATCGTGCAGGGTAAGGGTGCGGCTGGGACTTGACTACCCCACCTCCCCGAAGAGCGCGCCGCCACACTTCGCACGTTTGCCGAAGCCCACGCGCAACTGACCAGGGCTTAAGGTTTGGCAACGGAGCGTAAAGCCAGACGCAGAAAGAGGGGAGATCCGTCGGCGAGATTTTGCGATTCCCAGGGGGGCGGGGGGGGTTGTGAGAGGGAGGGACGATTGTTAGGGTCTTGGCAGCGGGCCAGCATGCCAGGCTTCAGATTCCGTTCATCTTCTGGTGTTGGAGAACCAGGTGGCGGTGCATTTTGCTCTGCCTCCTCAGCCGCAGCGGCAGCTCCTGCTCCATCCGCAGACTCCCAGCAGCGGAGTGGAAGGGCTCAGGGGCCAGGGATGAAGGAGAGCGTGGTGCACTTCTGTGACCGACACCAGAAGCGCAGGCGGAAACTGGCGCGAGAAAGCCCAGAAGATTCGCGGGAGGTGGAGGCGTGCACGATGGATGCCATCGTGGATGCGTGGTGGGAGTCCGGCTGTGCCACGGTTCAGGATGAGCACCAGCTTGAAGGTGATAAGAGGTCGGAAACGGAGGGGGAGCAGGAGGAGGACGAGGAAGCAGAGGAGGAAGAGGGAAGCCGAGGATGGCAGTGCCAGGGCAGTGACGTGAGGGTAGTAGGTGCGGAGGATGACGAAGGTGCACAATTTGATCAGTACGACGTCTTCGGGTCGTCGTCGACCGATCTCACAAGCATCTCGCAAAACAACTCCTTCAAGCTCACTAGGATGCCGACCCCTACCCCTTTGCAAGAAGGAAACGGCAGCGCTGCACAGTCGCAGCTCAGCGACCGCAAGGACAAGCTGTGGAGGTGGGCCTGCAAGCACCTCGCGCTGAGCTCCTCGCCTGCAAGCAGCACCCTAGCAGCGCAGCTCCACCAGTCTGAGAGGCTGGCGTGGGGCCTGGGAGGGCAGTTGGAAGGGAGGGCCCATCCGTCCGGCGAGCTGAGCGACGGTGCGCGCGAGGAGCAGCCAGACAGCGACGAGGCCGCACGTGTTGCCGACCCTGCGACGGCTGGCTGCAGCGGTGGAAGCACGGAGGAGTCGGACAGTCGGACAGTGGCGGAAGCGACCGGTTCTCTGGCGGCAGGGAAGAGTAGGCCGACAGCCGCATTGCAGCATCGGCAGTCGGAAGAGCATTGGCGGCACCAGGACGACCAGGGCAATCAGGGCGATGGGAGCGAGGGGCGGCACGGGGAGCCGAAGGTGGAAGCGGGCAAGAGGAAGAGGAAGCGGCGAAGGCGTTCGAAGAGAAAGAGCAGGTACGTTCATGCCGAATCCGTGGGCTCCTGTGCGCGAGACGTGTGCGGCCAGCTGTCAGCGACCAGTGGCTCGGCGACCTCGTCGTCGGATTCTCTGTGCATCGGCACGCCGCCGCCGCCTCTCGTCTTCTCGCGCGTCCCCTCCTCCTCCGCCGCTGTCTCTCCCCGGCCTCCTGCCCCAGTGTGGTCGCCTCTGCCGTCGCTGCACTGCTCCAAGGCCCCCCGGCTGACGCACACGCGGATCATCCGGAGCCCCTCGGGCCAGTCGCTGCACGTGACGGTGACCAACCAGGCGAGCGTCGTGGACGGCTGGATGGAGCGGCATGCGCGGGGCGGGGCGTCCGTGCGTCCCTCGGCCTTGCCGAGCGATGGCCGGGTGAGGCGCGGAGAGGAGGAGGAGGAGGAGGGGTTTCTTCTGGGGTTGGACGCGGAGTGGAAGCCGACATGGCGCAAGGGAGGGAAGAGGAACCCCGTCGCGCTGCTGCAGCTGTCGACGGCCTCCCACTGCCTCGTCGTGCAGATGCTGTTCTTGGACGAGACGCCGCGCTCGCTGCACCTGCTCGTGCGGTCGCCGGACGTGGTGGTGTGCGGCGTCGGCGTTGGGGAGGACGTGGCGAAGCTGAGGGCGGATCACGGGCTCGGATGGGGCCAACGCGCCAGCACTCGCAATGGCGAGTGCTGGCGCGCGGCATCCTCTGCAGAGGAGCAGGAGGGCGCTGGGCAGATTGGTTTGCTGGAGCTTGGACAGCTGACTGCTCACGTGCTGAGACGCAGCAGCAGCAGTGCTGGTGGTTCCGACGGTGTTTGTGGGAGCCAACGCAGTGGCCCCTGTGGAGGGCAGTGTGAGGGCTTCAGAGACTCAGTGCAGGATCAGCAGCAGCAGCAGCAGCAGCAGCAGCAGCAGCAGCAGCAGCAGCAGCAGCAGCAGCAGGAGCAACAGCGTGGCAAGAAGAGGAAGCGGCATGAGCAGCAAGGTCTGGAGGGTCACGTAGCGGTGGTCAAGATGAGCCTTGGACGGCTGTGCCAGTCGGTGCTGGGCGAGCCCATGGACAAGAGCAAGTCGGTGCGGTTGAGCAACTGGGCCGTGCCGCGGCTGACGGACAGGCAGGTGGAGTACGCCGCAGCTGACGCGTGGATTTCGTACCGCATTGCTGCCACCCTGCTCTGCAGCAAGAAGGGTCCGCATGCGGCAGCCTCTGCAGCCGCCGCTGCTGCTGCTGCTGCTTCAGCTGCTGCTGTGGTGGCTGGTCATGGTGGTCAGAAGCAGGAGGCCAGGAGTTTGAAATGTGACTAGAGTAGAAATGAACATGGTATGTCTAAGGCTACCCTGGTCCTTGCTTGTGTTTTCAGGCTTTGTGGGAAAATGTTTTTCCTGCCTTGAATATGAAGGTGTTTCAACGAAGGGAATAAGCGGGGGAGGTTGGCAAGGACACAAGGAGTTAAGAAGGTGCCAGGAGGGTGAGGGAGAGAGCGGGGAGGTTGGGGAAGAGGGAATGTTTGGTTCATGGGGCTTGGTTAGAGGCAAGGCCACCCCCCATGAACAGCCGTTCATGGGGAGGGGGGGGGGGGGGGGGC
>SZWC01015773.1:18175-54354 GCA_023375785.1 Penium margaritaceum | reverse complement strand
GGGGGGGACATCGTTCCGAAATCTAGTGCCACCTCTCTCCCTGCACCCCCTCCTCCAGCGGAGAAGTGTATGTGGCGTGTGTATGTGGAGGTGGACACCAAGCACCGCGAGAGAAACTGGAGATCGCACACAAGTGCATGGGTTTCTACGATACGAATCCGACCGTTAACCGATGTCCATCGACCGTCGTGGACTATTGTTTATCGGACTATTAGGACATTGCTTGTTTTGGCGGTGGTCAGCCGTGCGATCTGCCGTCAGCCGTGGATCGTTTATCGGACGGCATCTAGCGGCAAACTTGTGGAGGGGGTGAGCATTGAAAAGTCACTGGCGAAGAATCGTCGGCAACCTACCCCGGCCGGCGGCAAAGCCCGACACTCAAATATTGAGATGTCAATATTTGGGTGATGGGGGACGGGGGTTATTGACACTAACAGTGACCCTTCTCGTGTCAATAACCCCCCTCTCCCACTATCCAGTCAAGCTTCGGCAGCCATCCTGCCGAACGGTTCGACACCATCCTGCCAAACGGTTTGGTAGTAATCCTGGCGAACAGTTCGGCAGTATCCTGCCGAACAGTTTGACAGCCATCCTGTCGCTCGAGCGACAGGTTAATTTTTTGACCGCCTCTCGAGCAGCATCTTTGGCTACGACAGTGTGTCCGATGAAATTTTTGCCAACCAGCCCGAAGAGCAGAGTAATACCCGTATTTGGTCGACATATACATTAAAGACAGATATACGACGCATTTAAAATACAATTCTAGCCATGACTGGGCTTTAGTACAACTATATGCCAAATGTGTCAGTAAAGATGTCCAGCGTAGCCATTTTTTGTAATGAATTAACTTAAATTAAGACCCGACTTCTTCTATTGCATTTTTCAACAACCACCAACGAATATCAAAGACATCATTCAAACCAGCATACACAAGTACACATTTATGCACACAACCTACATAGCCAACCGTACACCTCCACTTACACTCCCCACATACACTTTCCACCCCAAACCTCCTCCTCTCAACCACCACTAAACACATCACTCAAACGAACATACACAAGTTCATGTCTCTACACACAACTCACCTATCCAACCATACACCTCCACATGCAGTCCTCAGATACACTTTCAACCACCACTCACCAAATCACTCAAAATCATCATACACAAGTGTATATGTCTATACAAAACCCACACATTTGACAATACACCTCCACTTACACTCCCCACATACACTTTCCACCCCCATCCTCCCTTGCCCCCTTCCTCAAACAATCACCACCAAGCAGTCTCCAACAGACCTCTCAAACCAATGTACACAAGTTCAAATTTCTACACGCATCCCATACACCCAGTGATACACCTCCACTTACAGCCTCACATACACTTTTTGCCCGCACACCCCCTCCACCCCAACAACCACCAACCAATATCAAATGCATCACTCAAACCAACATACACAAGTACACATTTCTGCACACAACCTACATAGCCAGCCGTACACCTCCACTTACACTCCCCACATACACTTTCCACCCCAAACCCCCACCTCCAAACCACCATTAGCTAGACAAACAACATGTCAAGCAACATTGTTAACTAGCTTCCACCTTCCTAGAACCTTCCTAATACACCAGTTCCCTTTATACACACTTCTTCTAGTGTGTAAAAATCCTTTGATTAACTCTACCTCTTTACGCTGAGTTACGGCCAAAACAGTGGTTTTGGACCGGCTTTAGGATAGACCTTGCACTACAACGTGCGACACCCACCGTGCACCGCGGCAGGTACTTATGCCATGGACCTGTCATTTGTCATCTCTCTTTGTAAATGCTATTGAAACATTCTGACACTTTGCCTTGTGTCCCTTAGCTAGACCCTTGCCGTTGTGTGCACGACTTGTGACTATCGTCACTGTCTCACGAGGCACTGACGCCTAGTCAGTGGCAATATCGCTAGGAAGCTTCCACACATTTTTTCATGGTATCAAAGCAGCGAGACCCCTCTCGCTGAGCTGCGCCGCAGAGACGCAGCACCGGCAACAGCAGTGAGAGTCACCGCTGCTGCCGTATCCTGGGACTCGTTGCAGCTACTTTCAAGAACGACACCATCACTCAGTCCCCAACATCACATCGGGTGAGCTACGACATTTACTAGCTCCAGTAGCAGTAGCAGCACCAACGGGTGGCAGTAGCAGCCGTGTGTGACTGCCAGCCTTTACCAAAAAAAGGAGTAGCAGCTCGCAACAACAGCTTGCGGCGGCGGCTACGAGCACTGACAGTGCACAACGACACAGCAGCTCGTAGTGGCGGTAGCATCAGCAGCCGCAAGCAGCAAAAACAGCGTAACAACAACAGTGGAAGCAGCAATAGCGCAGCAGCAGCATTGTAGGTGCCGTAGCAACTATAGCGCAACAGTAGCGAAGTAGTAGTAGCGCAACAGCAGCATTACAGCTACTACGCAGTTTGTGCTGTGCAAAAACTATGCAATCCCTACGCAGAAACTGCGCAGCCCCTACGCAGCCGCGAGCAGGGGGTGACGAGGTCACCCCCACCGCTCACGCGGAGTTCGCGTGACCTTCAAAAAAATTCTGGCATAAAATACGCTAGCGTAAAAACCGCTAGCGTAAGAAACGCTAACGTCATCATCGGTTGCGCTGTCGTTAGCAATTGTGGGGTTAAAACGTCAATTGTTTTGAACGTGTAAACTCCTTGAGAAACATTGTCGGTTTCTTGTTCGGAGCATTTTTTACATTCGGCCCCATATGAAGCGCTGACATGGCTCTGACCGGTGACAAGGGTAAAGGACCACCAGATCCTTCTTCCTCCTCCTCTGGGATCATGAGCCCACGCTCACAGGCCATTGCGGACCTTCGGAGTTCGCAGGATGAGATACGTCGCCTACAACAACAACAGACCGACGCCATCCGCACGCTCACTGATCTTCTTCGGAGTCATTCCACGGCCCCACAGCACACTTCCGTGGGAGTCGGCGGTATCACACCTTCTGCACAGCAATCAGCATCTACACCAAGGAGAGCAAAAGGACATGACCCGCCACTTCTTGATCCTTTGGAGGAGGACCCTCATATGCCAAACATGGACGATAACACTCCCGAGAGGGAGATTCGCGTACTTCATTAGCGTCTTCGCCAGTTGCAGATGGTTCCCTGTTCCTTGAGATCCGATCTTCGCCTGAGCCCTACCTCGGTGACTTTCCTCGTCCCGATGTCTTCCCCATCCCTTGTCTTTCCCATCCTGTGGTTTCTCTCCCTACGGAGCGACAACCTAAGGACTTCAAGAAACCGCCCCCACGATATGTCAGTGAGGACAGCTTAACTACTGGGAGACCTTCTTCCATGTCTGGGCCACTTCAGAGGGGATTTGGCCCTACTACCACAGTCAGTACCTCGTTACAGACCGTGCTCAGTTACTGAAAGCAGCTCGGACGATGCACGGATTGCTTTACACCATGCCTCGCGAGACTGTCGTGGACTTTAGTCCCTTCCTTGGAGAGGCCGACACATGCATGGGTGCTGACCCACGTCGGGGTCGGGCCTGGGAGCTTGCATTGTCCCTGCTTGATGTAAAGAGGCACGCCACCCGTGCTGCTCACATTCGCGCCTTCTACTCCCTTTGTCAGGGACATGCCGAGCCCGCAACTGCTTACTGGCGGCGTGCTATGTGTATCTACACGTGCTTGGGGACCGCAGGAGGGACACAGATGTGGACACTTTGCATGCTCGTGATCAGAGTCCGTCTTAAGCATGCCGACATCTTCACGAGGTACAGTGATGCCGTGCTCGAGCCCTTCTCCACCTCCCTTTAGCTTCTTCCTTGGGCGCATCAGCTTTTCCTCCAGGTGACATCCGCTCGTGAGGTAGCCGTCGCCCACCAGGAGAGTTCACTTGCTGCACCGATCATCGCATCACCATTGACGCCTCTCTCACAGTTCTTTTCTCCATCCTCTGGCACGCCCTCCTCTTCCCCTTCCACCCCAACTACCCCGACTTAGACGTAGCGTGTAGTAGCAGCAGCACAGGGGTAGAAGAGCAAAACAAAGTGTGGCTCGGGCCAGCAGCAGTCACCGCAACAGCAGTCATCAGGCGGTAGCAGTGGACACACTGTTCACTACTACAACTGTGGAGGCGCTAACCGCTACACTGAGTGCCAGCAGCCGCTCGACTGGACGTGGATCACTCGCGGTCTTTAGGCTACACACGCATAGCGTTTTACATCGAGCAGCACAGCCTCTGGTCCCACGGTGACCACGACCGTAGCAGTTCCCGCTTCCCCACCGGTGAGCAACGGAGACCCGGACCCCCATGACCGCACCATCGCTGAGCTTCGTCAGCTCCTGGCGGTTCGCTCTCAGGGAGGTGTGAGTGTGTCGTCACAGCCGGATGGTTCACAGACTGTTTGTTCTTCCGTTCTCGTCTCTCGTGATCACTCGTGTGGGGGAGCATAGCTGGCATGAGATGATGATGGGCCTGACAGTACCGATTGGATTTCTGAGTTTCACCTATGCGACCTTCATCGTTCTCCCTCCTTCGTTGCCGAGGGCCCTTCTGCAGCCGAGTGTTCCATTGCCCGTTGCACCGTGACGTCCTCCAGTCGTGATTTGGGTGGCACTTGGATCATCGATTCCGGTGCCACTCACCACATGACATGTCGTCGTAGTGACTTTGTTTTCCTCAGTCCTGTGGCGTCTGTTCGCTCTGTCCGCACAAGCTTTGGTCTGTCCTTACCAGTCCAGGGTGTTGGGGTTGTGTGCTTTGATGGTCCGTCTGCCCCCTTGTATCTCTCCGACATGCTTTTTGTGCCTGACCTTGAGCTCAGCTTGCTCTCCATGCGTGCCTGCACTTTGATGGGACTCTCTGCAGAGCACACTGCCAACTCTGCGACCGTGACTGCTCCTGATAATCACACAGTTGTTCTTCGTGCCTCTGTTGTGGATGATCTATATCGTGTTCCTCAGATCTCTTCTTCTCCTTGCTCCCCTTCCCCTCCTGCTCGTGTGTTTGTCACTAGTGTCCTATCCGCTGAGCACCAACGCCTACTGCATCGAAGTTTGTGTCATGTGGGCTCCGATACTATGTCGAAGCTCATTAGGATACAGCCCCGCCCTTGGTCTTGACGCGGCCTCTTTCGAGAAGTCGCCAAAGACCGATTGTCTGTTGTGCGCTCAGGGTAAGATGCATCGCTGCACCTACAGTGACTCCTGTTCTCAAGCCCTTTGTACCATCGAGCTGGTCCATTCGGACCTTCTTGGTCCTCTCCCTGTCGAGTCCTTATCCGATTGGGGCCGATATGTCTCGACCCTGACCGATGACTTCACCCGGATGCGGTGGGTCTATAGCCTGCGCTAGAAGAGTGATGCCGCTCTTACGGTTCCTCAATGGCTAGTGATGGTTGAGCGTCAGTCTCGCCACTCGCTGCACACCTTCCGCTCGGATTGCGACGGCGAGCTTCATGGGAAAATGGATATTTTCTTTGCCGAGCGCGGGATTTTTCACCAGGTCTCCGCTCGTTCCACTCCTAAACAGAATGGTGTCTGTGACCACTGGAACCGTACCATGGAGGATAGGATGTGGCTCGTACTATGCAGTCTGAGTGCGGTCTCCCGGAATCCTTCACCTTCGAAGGATTCGCCTACATGCCGTGGGTCTGGAACCGCCTCCCTCACGGTCCTCTTCCGGACCACATTACACCGTATGAGGTCTGGTTTGGCCACCGTGCCAATTTGTGTCTTGCTCGTGTCTGGGGCTCAGTGGCTTCTGTGTGGTTCACGAAGGATCAGTAGGAGTCAAAGGTCTCTTCACGGGATCACTTGGGTGCCTTCGTTGGTATCTCCCCGCGGTCAAAGGCCTGGTGTTTTTGGGACCCCACCTGTTGTCGCATTGTTGAGTCCTGCGACGCGCTCTTCTTTCAGTCTCTCACCTACCGTGATTTGACCTCAACTATGTCAATGTCTGTCACACACGTTCCTACGTGTGAGGTTTATCGACGGATGGGGGAGTCTGAGCCTACGAGCACCTCTCGTCCGGCTGATGTGTCCGTTTGAGCCCCCCCACTTCTCTATCTCGAGCTCTTGATGACCTGGCGATCATCGCTGTCAACCTAGAGATTTTCTCTCGCCCACCTTATCTTTTCTCCTACACCCTCGCACCCCACAGACACCCATCATGCTGTCCCTCTGTCCACCGGTACTCCTGTCTCTGTGGACAATCCTGCTGCCACTCCCAGTCCTGCGTCTCCCATCAGTTCACCAGCCTCTCCTCCCACTACATCACCTGCTCCTGTACCTCAGTCCTCACTGGATGTGGTCGTGCCAGGCTCTGAGCGTGCGGTCATTCCTTCAAGCCCAGGCTACTCGCGTGAGCCCGGTGGTCATCTTCGACCGTTGGGCTCCATAGCCCAGCAAGTATCAGGTCCCGCACCCAGGTGCTCCACTCACGGTGTTGCGAGTGGCGATCCCGGAAGAAAGGCCCTCGGCCTAAGTGTCCGTACAGATCACACAGAGGTACATCTAGCGTGTCATGTAGGGCACGATCTCGTCACTCGCAAGTTTCGTACCACTTGTGATGCAGCAACTGACCTTGTGGTTGTTGGACCCAATTCTGAGGCGTGTGCACTCGCCACTCAGAGCTCTCCCTCGTTGGTGCCTGATCTGGGTTCACTGAGGGACGCCCTCTTATCAGAGGATGCCGACGCCTGGCGTGCCGTTTGCGAGATTGAGCTTCGTGCCATCCGAGAGCACAGAGTTTACGAGCTAGTTGACCTTCCACCTGGGAGGAAGGCGATTCAGGTCTAGTGGGTCTTTCGCAATGACTGGGAACTGCACCAGATGGATGTGAACAATGCGTTCCACCATGGCTCTCTGGATGATAAGATTTACGTGGCCCCGCCACCAGGCTTTGAGGACGGTGACAAGGTCTGGCGCTTGCATAAGTCCTTGTACGAACTCAAGCAGTCTACTCAGTGCTGGAATCGGGAGATCACAGGCACTCTGACTCGTGCGGGATATGTAGAGAGCGAGGTAGATCCCTCTCTTTTCATTCGACAGGCGCCTGAGCGGTTCACTGCCATCTTGGTCTATGTGGACGACATCTTCATCGCATCTCCCTCCATGGAGGACGTGAAGGAGGCCAAGGCGGTCCTCCAGACTGCCTATAGGATGAAGGACCTTGGTCTTGAAGCGGTATTTCTTGGCATGGAGATTGTACGAGACCGCAGACACCGGACGCTTCTGTTGCATCAAGCTCGATACACATGCATTGTAGGGAAGCGCTTCAGTGACCTCCTTGGCGTAGTGCCAACGGCCTCCACACCTCTCACACCTGACGAGCAGGATGCTGTGAAGGTGGACGATCCCATACAGCTGGAGGAGACAGTGGATGTGACCTTGTACCTCTACCTCATCGGATCTCTGATGTACCTGGCCACTACCACACGCCCTGACATCGCTTTTGGTGTCAACCTCCTTGCACAGTTTTCGCAGGCTCTACGTGCTAGAGCCCTTCAGACGGCTGTGCGAGTGGTGCAGTACGTAGTTTCCACACCGTACCTCGGACTCTACTTCCGCCGGCAGTGCTCGGTGGTTCTTGACGGCTACACCGACAGCGACTGGGCCTGGATTCCAGATGGACGCAATCACACCGGTTACATATTCCTTCTCTGTGGTACCACTGTGTCATGGCGTAGTGGGAAGCAGGGCTACATCACACATAGCTCGTCGGAGGCAGAGTATATTGCTCTTGGTGCAGGGGCTGCTGAGGCAGTGTGGCTGCAACGCCTGTTCCTTGAGCTGGGTCAGTCAGTGCTCGCCATTGTGCTTTTTTTTTACAACTAGAGTGCTCTTGCCATTGCAGAGAACTCTCGTGTCTTTCATGCTCGCACAAAGCACATTGTGGTTGAGCATCACTTTGTGTGTGATCTGGTGGAGCGACACATGATCTCCGTCATGTGGGTCGGCACTGACATGCAGCGTGCTGACTTCTTGACGAAGGCACTGGCGCGCGGGAAGTTTCTGGTGGCCATTCGTTTCGTTGGGCTTCTCCCCTTGCCTCAGAGTGGTTGAGTATGGGGTGTGTCTGTGTCTATGTCACAACCATTTTTGCACTCGTTGTTGTACTCGTTTCAATGCTGCACGTGTATGGACATGCGTACCATCGGGTCATGGGGGAGTGTTGCGATTTGTGACGTTCCCATCGACCTGTACTATTAACGGAGGGGCGCCCGGCGTGACCGTCTCATGTCGAGCCCTTGGGATAAACCTCCCATCCTCAACCCCTTGGTGTGTGGGCCAACCCTTGAAATGCCGCACGACCCTCTCCTAGTAGCAAGACCGCTGCTAGTGACCGAGGTTCCCGCCGTACGACTCTCCCGGCGGCATTTCCACCAAGGTGCGCTACGGTAGACTTGTAGGATCAAATGGATGTGTGCAAGGTGAATCTTGGAGAACAAGAAGAGTTAGGCAAAGAAATAATTCTTAGACTTGATAGATCAGTACAAGGAAATGTACAGAGTCTCTGGGTAAGATTGGCATGCCTAGAACAATCCTTAGGCTTCCTTATGTACCAACCCCTATGAGCCAGCCAAAATCTCCTCGGTGCTCTGAATAACTCTACCAAGGTGCATTCATGTAAATAACACATGCATCATGTAGTATGCACCATGAACTTTCCAATACACCAAAGAACGCCTTCATCCGTGAAGAAACGGCTAAGTTATGGCCGCTTGAGTGCTCCACGTGTGACTTTCGCTGGCAGCACCGCCTGCGGGGGTCACGGCCGCCCGAAGCGCCCTTGCTTGCAAATGCAGCTCCAACTGGCATCCCAAAGCACCCATGGAATCCAACGAACCTTTCCTCATTGACTAAGTGTCCATCCAGGGGCGCTTTGGCTGCAGTGGGCGAGAAAGTTGCTCCGTCGTGCGTGGGGTCGAACCGGTATGTCTCTTGTTTTCTGGAGGTGCGCCTCCCACCTTTGCACGGCCGTAGCTTTCTCGTCCCCTGTACCAAATGACCCAGTTCTTGGGTCAATTTCACACGATTTGTTACGTAGAATACAATGGGACTATCCAAACATACATCTGACATCAGCATGATGACGTAATCACCGCCTCGACCGGCGGCCCCCAAAACATCATCCCCCCTACGAGGGCGCACCGTCCCGGTGCGCTCCTGGTATGGTCGGAGGACCGTGTTGACAACACCGCCCCTGTGGGAATCAGCTTCGGGGATCCAACAGTTGTTCTCAGGCCCATAACCGAGCCAGTGCACCAGGTACTGCCACCCGTTACCGCGCCGGCGGTGCCCGAGAATCTTCTCTACCACATACTCCTCTTCATCCTCCACCAAGACCGGTGGAAGAGGAGCTTGTCCCTGCACTGCGAACTGTGCATCCGGCTCCTTGTAGGCCTTGAGAAGAGAAGCGTGGAACACGGGATGGATCCCATAGTGGTCCGGCAGCTCCAACGCATAGCTCATTGTTGACCGCTTCTCCTTGACCGGAAAAGGGCCCACCCACCGGGGCTTGAGCCTGTCGCTGCCCACCCCCGCCAGCTGTAGGTTCCGCGAGCTCAGTAGTTTATGTTGTCCCACTGAGAACTCCTCGGCTGTCCGGTGCTTGTCCGCTTGCCGCTTCATCTGCTGCTACACCCTATGTAGCGCCTCGCGTACGTTGCGCCACACCTCTGTGAAGTCACTTGTAAATTGCTGTATTACGGGTAGGTCCGATCCCATTGCCATGGCTGAGGGACATGCAGGCTGCACCCCATACACTACCTCAAAGGGAGACCACCCCGTAGAGGCATGCACCGCTGAGTTTTAGGCAAACTCAGCCACTAGGAGCTTGCCATCCCTCGCCATCCGGCTCCAAGATCCCCCGCAGTAGCTGCTCCATGGTCTGATTCGTGCGCTTAGTTTGACCATCTGTTTGGGGATGATAAGCTGATAAAAGAGCCTCACGGGTGCCCAGCTTTTTGAAGAGTTACTCCCAAAACCGGGAGGTGAAGCGCAGGTCGCGGTCCGAGACCATGCACTTTGGCACCTTGTGCAATTTGATGACGTGTTGCAAGAGGAGTTGAGCCGTCTCTGCTTCCGTGACCTTCTCCACACATGGAATAAAGTGTGCCATTTTTCTCAACCGGTCTACCACCACCAGCACCATGGTGTTTCCCCTTGCATTCCGTGGAAGACCCCCCACAAAATCAAGTGAGATGTCTGTCCACGGACGTTCTGGCACCGGGAGCGGCTGCAGCTCCCCTGGCGCCCGCGCCCTCCGTGACTTGATTCTTTGGCACATGTCACAGCTGCTCACGTACTCCTTGCAATCTGCTCCCATCGTCGCCCACCAATATTGGCGCGTAAACATCTTGAAGGTCTTGTCGTGGCCAAAATGACCAGTGTAGTGCGAGTCGTGCGCCTCTTCCAACAGCGCTTGCCACAACGACGCTTTCCGCGGCACCACAATCTAGTTCCCCTTCTCACGCCGCCAATACTGGCCGTCCCACTTGCACCCCTTCGTGGAGGGCCAAGGGTGCTTCAGAATGGCGCCTCGATGTGAAGAAAGGGTGCTTTGGGCGGCCGTCATCATCGCTAGTGGCGGATTTCTTTGATTCATGGAAACAACTATATCTCAACCGTTCCTCCACAAAATGATGTAATTATAGGTACGTTGGAAAGCAAGAAAGATGAGTTATGTGATACTTAGGCAATAAAGCTCATCCTTGGCCTGTACATAGCTGCACACGGCTCGGCGACCTCGGGTCGCCTACAATGTGTCATTACGTACATATAGTCTTGTACATTGACACTTGAATAACAAATACAGTTTACTCTTACTGTGCTACACGTGTTCCCATGCTCCTCCACAATACTCCTACACTTTGCATGCACTGAGAAGTGTTTACTAGCCTCCCCTTGGTCCCCGTTGTCGCCAGTTGGTACTTGAATCCTCTGGTTGAGGTTAGCACACCGCGCCCTGTTTACACTTGGTATCAGAGCCATCCTTGGCTCAGGGGCACAATCATCTACGTGGCAACCTTCCCTTGTCGGCATAGACCAGCATGCATCTCATCTCTTTCGCAGATCCGTACTCGAGGCCAACAACTCACTTCGGTGACAAGGTGGTAACCTGAGGACCCGTTGAGGAAGAAGTTGTTCCGGACGCAAAGATGACTTCATCCGGTACGTTCCCAATGCCCGCGCCATTTGACGGGCAAGGTGAAGTAATAAAAGTTGCAACATTGTAGATGTTACTCGCCAACATGTAGGCCAAGAGGGACCTGTTGGAGAAGAAAAATTCGTACCTCAATCAAGAGCTTGCGAAGCGTCCCGGGACAAGACCACTCGCAGTTGCCACCGTACCTGGAGCTGCGGTGGGTGTCCCGAGCCCGCCCAATCCAGAGTTATTTCATCCATGGAAGAAGGATGGGCCAGCTCTATATGCTTAGATACTCGGACTAGAGCTGTACTTCACTTCCAGCAGTGTGCATGCCTCGAGGTACGAGGCATACCATGACTATGCCGTGACCTTGTAAAGAGGGGCAGCGTTGGATTTGTGGGCCGATGTGATGCGGTCCAATCAACACATCAGTGGAGCAGAAATGGTCGCCGGCATTGCGGTCGCAACCAAAATCTCAACCCCATTGGCTCCAACCTATAGCAGTTACGACCCTACCCTGAAATGGCCGACCTCGTGGAAGGGTTTCACGGAGTTTTTGATGACGCGCTTCACTGTGGGTGATGCGAGGAACAATACGCACGACAAGCTACGTCAGCTTTGTCAAACTGGCGGTGTTGCTGACTACACCCACAAGTTTTGTGAGATCGTTGCTAACGATGGCTTAGACTCTCACAAATTGTGCTTCCACTAAAGCGGCAACCTCAAGAATAACGCATGTGTTGTGACGGCCATGCACGACCTCAATGATGACCAGCCAGGGATGATCGTAGTAGTAGATTGGTATGACTCACGTGTGAAATAGGATCATCCCAATAGCTACAACTCTTTCAAAGAGGGTTATGGCAAGCAGGCTGAGAACAATGACACACTCATGGATATCGGAGTGTTGCAATAGTGTAAGTGCTACATTTTAGCACTTGCACTGTTGCAACACTCTGGTAAGCTTGGCCACATTGGGCATGATTGTTGGAGTCTAAAGGAAGGCAAAAACTAAGGTAAGTGACAAGGGAAGGGTAAAAAAGCCATGAAGGAATATGAGGAAGCAACAAATGATTCAGGAAACAAGGAGAGCTAGGAGTGGATGGCATTACTCCAGGCTCCTCTCAGCTGAAACTTCCACTTGACTGTCCACCCGAACGCCTTACGGTAATTAAGGGGATTTCCGAGGTCAAGGCATGAAATTCGGGTATGAGGAGGAGGAGCCCGCACTTCTCTTGGAGGTGCAAGTGAAAGGGGTCAAGGAGAAGGTGGGGAGTCTGTTAGATTGTGGCATGCGCCACAGTTTTGTGAGCATGGAGTGTGCTCAGAAGTGCGGCCTTTCGCTCACGAGCAAGAAACGACCACTAACCAAGTGGACGGCATGATTGAAGTGGGATACCTACCACATCCCTTCTCCATTTGCATGAGGAGGCTTCCCACAATGATTGTATACCGGGTGTGCCAGATGAAGGATAACTATGTGATCCTTGGTCGTGACTTCCTCCACAAGTACAACCCCGTCGTCAATGTGGAGGCGTACAATGTCTCAATCAAGCTCAGAGACAAGGAGTATCCCCTACCTACGTGGTCCGAGGAAGAGGTTGTGGAGGAGGAGACTTGTTGGGAGGAAGCGTCGCATCGGTCGGTGTCTCGCAAGGAGGAATCCGTGCTTATGATGTTGAACTTGTTGTACCTCAAGGGTGCCATTGAAAAAAGGGAGTGGTTTTTTTGGTGTTTGTATGAGACGTGGAGGAAGATTTTGACAAACGAGAGGATATGGTATCAGTTTTGGCGCATGGGATGACTCGTGAGCAGATGGAGGTCTAAGGCAAGTTTTTTGCGGTACCCGAGGGGCTTCAAAAGTTGTATATGGAGTTCGAAGTCGTTTCCCTGATACCCTCCCGGCGGGACTGCCGCCAAAGCGGGACGTGGATCAACGACCTCAAACCCGCAACGCGCCCGACTGTTTGTACAATGTACCGCATGAGCAACACGCAAATACACGAGCTCAAGAAGTAGCTGACCAACCTGAAGGAGCAGGGTTTTTCCACCCATCCTTGTCTCCTTACATTGTACCTGTCCTCTTTGTGTAGAAAAAGACGAGGGAGATGCACATGTGTGTGGACTACCGAGCGTTGAACAAGTTGACCATAAAAAACCGATACCCACTTCCATGTGCCGAGAACCTTCCTCACCCACTATAGTCAGTATGAGTTCCTCGTTATGCATTTTGGGTTGACCAATAAGCCGCCCACCTTAATGGCGACGATGAACAACATCTTTAGGTCATACTTGGATAACTTCATGGTGGTGTACCTCGATGACATCTTGGTATGCAGCAGGATTGCGGAGGAGCATGAGGTGTACGTGAAGAAGGTCCTTGAGATTTTGAGGAAGGAGAAGTTTTATGCAAAACTCTCGAAGTACGAGCTCATGGTTGAAAAATTGAAATTCCTTAGATACATAATTTGAAATGGATAGATCTCCATGAACTTGTGCAGGGTGTCCGCCGTGCAAGAGTGGCCGAAGTTGCATCGTGTGTACGATGTACAAGTGTTCCTTGGTTTTTAAGACTACTACCACAGGCATACCCTTGGTCATGCGGGAGTGTCTGTGCCACTCTCCAATCTCACTCGTAAGGATCCCGAGTGGAGTTGGGGAGTTAGCAAACAAGAAGCCTTTGAGAATCTCAACCTCCGTGCCATCCTTGCACTTGGCCGACAACGGTCATGAGTTTAAAATGGCGATGGATGCATCGGACCTGGACATTGATGGTATCCTTTTGCAGGATCTTGGCAACAGTTTGCAACCAGTCGCCTAATACTCGTACAAGTTGCATGGTACCGAGTTGAAGTATGCCACCTATAACAAGGAGATGCTCGCCATGGTTACAGCCGTCAAGAAGTGATACTGCTATCTGGAGGCACAAAAATGCATGGTCTACATCAACCACCATGTGTTCAAATACTTAAAGACACAGCGGAATATGAGTCGGCAGCAAGCGTGTTGGGTGGAGTACCTTGAGTCACACTTCGACTACGAGATCGTGTACCGGCCAGGTCGCATCAACCTAGCTGACATACTCTCATGTAGGACCTAATGATGCGGGTCGCGTCTCTTACCATCCACGAGTATGTATTCCTTCTGAAACATTACCATGTGCATGAGAAATATGATGCTTGGTGATTTTTCTTAGAGGCATCCTATTAGCCACGGTGCGGCGCGCAACAAGTGGTGGTTCCCACCGTGCCGGGGCTTTGGTAGCTGATTTTGGAGGAATGCCATGCCAGTGGCCCGAGCGGTCACTTCTCTTCCAACAAGACATTGAAGACAATGGCTTGATTCTTTTGGTGGTCCACCATGTCGTCGGAGGTGGCTGAATTCGGCCAGATTTGTGACGTGTGCCAATGCCACAAGGCACAGCGGAAAAAGATCCGTGATTTCCTCCAACCCTTGCCCATTCTCGAGCATCCGTGGCACGAAATCTCCATGGATTTAATCATAATCTTTCCCGAGACAGTGGCAGGACACAATGCGGTGTTGATGGTGGTGGATCACTTTAGCAAGATGTCGCACTTCATCGCGATGCAAGATGTGGTGAGCGTAGGAGGCACATCGCGACTGTTCCTTGAGCACATAGTACACCTACATGGCGTGGCGTGGTCCGTTATGATTGACCGTGACCCGCGCTTCACGAGCAAGTTCTGGCAAGAACTCATGGAGTGGTATGGCAGCAAGATGCAGCTGGTCACAATTTTTCATTGCCAAACTGATGGAAAAATGGAGCGGACGAACCAGATACTGGAACAAATCCTACATACAGTGGGTAACCCGGACAAGACGTTGTGGGACCAGCAGTTGCCGGTCGCTGAACTGGCGTACAAATCCTTCACGTCCGCCTCCACTGGCAAGGTGCCTTTCAAGGTGGTGAACAGGATGGTGCCCGCCACACCCCTTGATTTTCACGTCGCAAGGAACCTGCCCGCGGTGGAGTCTACCGCATGTGACTTCAAGAAAATTTGGGTGACGACGCGACATGCATTGGCAATGATGCAAGAGCAGCAAAAAGTGCAAGCAGACCGCCGACGTGCAGACGCAATGCTCAAGGTTAGTGATCGCGTGCTTAACAACGTGCATGTCAAGCTTGGCGCGGTCGGATTGGACAAGTTGCAACCCCGGTGGCTTGGTCCGTTTGAGGTGCTCAAAATGCTGATGCCTGTGGAGGCACGGTTGGCTCTTCCGCCTTGCATGCCACTTTACAACGTATTGTAAACCTCCAAGCTCAAGCTCTACCATGATCCGGCTGAGATTTTTCCTGGCTGTTGTTCTGAGCCTTCCCCTTTGGTGGTCATCGAGGACGAGCAAGATTTTGAGATGGAGGCTATCCTTGTACACCGTCGTCATGGCCAGGGATTGGAGTACGTAGCCAAGTGGAAGGACTAAGTTGAAGCCCACAAATCATGGGAGCCTTCCCATAACTTCAACGTTGGCGGGGTGAATGTCATCCTCCTAGAGTATCAAGAGCGGACTGGGATGGCTCGCTTCTAAAGGGGGGAGGGGGTAGTGTAAGCCAGACATTGCCAATGGTACTGATCATGGCTTGATGCTTCTTTTGAGGTGAAATCTGACTTCAGATTTGGAATCTACAGAAAAAGCTATGCGAGATCAACCTAAGAACGGGGTTGATCCATCAAGAATTGAGGAAGTTAAGCCCGGAAAAATGTTGGACCGGCTAAGGGGAAAACAGGTGATGGCAATTCATTCCCAAGGAACAAGGCTCGACCCTCGGAAGACCCAACGAGGCCGAAGTGCACACTGGGACCTGGTTAGTCAATGAATGAATGATCATTGAGGGCCAAGAGTGATTCGGAATGGTGCCTCAATGTGTCATGGCTAGGAAGGGCACTGTGGACGGTCGTCATCACTCCTAGAGGTGCTGCCAGCGGGAGATGACCGTGGTTCATGGAAACGGCCATGTCTCAACCGTTTCTCCACAAAATCATACATTTCTTGGTACGTTGGAAAATTTGGATGATGAATACGTGATTCTGAGGCAATAATTCTTATCCTTGGCCTTTAGGGAGCCGCGCATGACTCGGTGACCTCGGGTTGCCTGGAATGTGTCACCAGGAACATATAGTCTTGTATGTTGATACTTGAATAACAAGTATAGTTTACTCCCACTTACCACACGTGTTCTTGTGCTCTCCCAAGATGATCATACGCTACCACATACACTAGGAGGTGTACACCGGCCTCCCCTTAGTCGCCGTTGCGGTCGGTTGGTGCTTGCATCCTTCGGTTGAGGCTAGCACACCACATTCGGTTTACAGAGATGGAGGAGCTTCTCGCATTGTCATCAGCAATGACATAGTCGGGAAGCAAGGTTTACAGACCGAGTGAGGGTATTTGAAGGAAAAACCATCGACGGACAACTGTAGACCTGTCGAGTTCGTGAACCACTCCGCCTGCAAATAAGAGATCTGCACGACGTAATGGTCTGGAGAACTTTCCAGATGAGCGACCACAAAATCATCCTCAGGAGTCCCTGTACCGGCACAATCTTTAGGTGGTCTAGAGCAGCGGATCAGTCTATGTCTGTCGTTGACTGAAAACAACACCTGTCTCTGGTCAAGCGACCCATGGCACAATGGAGGTTACGGGAAACGTAGAGGTGGAAGTAGTAGAGGAAGTTGTAGCAGACATAAAATGCCAACCGATATCTCTATACGTGGCCAAGAGATACTTGAAGCGTAGAGCTCAAGCGTGGCTAGTCCACATGGAAATAGGAAAAGTGGAAGAAATCACAGCTGTCGAGGCGACGGTGATGGTCTGAATACCTGAGAAGTGTGCAGTAGTATCGGAGGAGTTTGCATCACTCATCGAGGAGTTCAAAGGGATTTATCTCGGAAACTGCCGTAAGAGCTACCTTTATAGTGGAACATCGATCATTCGATAGATCTGAAGTCGGGAGGCAGACCGGCGGTGCAGGGTACCTATTGGATAAGGGATAACGAGCTTACCAAAATAAAGGAACAGCTGGACGAGATGCTCCGTCAGGTTTTCATCAGACCTTCCACACCACCTTGCATGGAAGCTGTACTTTTTGGGAAAAAGAAAACAAGAGAGATGCGGATGTGCATGGACTACCAAGCGTTGAACAATGTAACCATCAAGAACTGCTATCCTCTTCCACGAGTAGAGTTTTTTTACCAACTCCGTGGGGGCCAAATTCTCAATAGGATCGACCTATAAAGCGAGTATCATCAGATCCACGTATCTGAGAAGGACGTCAAGAAGACGGCATTCCACACCAAATACGGGCACTTTGAGTTCATGGTCGTACCATTCGGACTCACAAATGTACCCACACGTGTTTTTGTGGCAATGAACGACATATTTCATCCGTACATTGATAATTTTACCGTGGTGTACCTCGACAACATCGTGGTGTACAGCCGTACCCATGAAGGGCACGATGGACGTCTTAGAAAATTCTTGAGATTTCACAAAGAGAGAATATTTTCAGAACACTCTCCAAATGTGTCTTTGTTTTTCATTCAATTGAGTTCTTGAGCTACATCATCGGTGGTGGGCGAAGCTCCGGCCCGTGTAGTTTTCTTGACATATACACAACCGCTCATTCTCCACAACGGTTGTCCTGGAGTATAAGGGCTCCGATGGCTCGATCTGGCACGTTGTTGGCCATGATGCAGTCCACTGCTGGATCTTCCTATTGGAAGGCTAGCACCGAGGTCAAAGCATTTCTCAAAGAGTTGAACGCTTCTTATTCCTTGCCCTCCAAATTCCACGTAGTGGTTTTCTGAGTGAGATCGGAGCGAGGCATAAACACTCGGACGTAGTCATTTACGAACCGATTTTAGTAGTTGTAGAATCCTAAAAATACTTGGACATCCCAAATATTTATAAGTATCAGCCAACGAGCAATCGCATCCACTATCTTTTGAGTCCATAACGGACATAGTCGTCATAGGGCATGGACAAAAAAAAATCCTATCCTACTCATTCCACGTGGCATTACCACGCTGGAATAGGACCTTAGCGCCAAGCTAAGAGTGGAGGAGGAGTGACGCGATGGGTTTTCCATTGCGGCACTCCTTTCACTTAGAATCCGGCCATGGATATTTTCCAGGCTAGAGTTGAACCAGACTCTAACCTATTACATTTCTCCGGGCTTTGGCTCCTTGAAACTTGAGCCTTGAGTACCCAAAGTACCCGACAATTATTTAACAACCATTTTAACCATAAAAATGGTCCGTACGCTACATTCCTCCTCCTTTGCTTCGAACCGTCCCGGTTTGTCATTTCTCATGGAGGTTTGATCATCGCGTACTTCATGATGCAAACCATGTAACAAGAAGTGAAAACAAGATCACACATGTGAACTCTTGTCATCCGCAACACGATTGCGTTATGTTCACGCACAATCAACCACACACTTGTGGTTTTTGTGATTATGGTCATGAGCGTACAACATCCAATATTTATCGCGTGATCCTTGGCTCTAACCAAGATGAAACACGTACAATCCTTGTACGTTCTTCACAAGGGTTGATGAGTCTTCACCAAAGACTCATCACACGTGTGTATCAGTGGCATAGTCGATGCTGTTTGGGACATACATTATCAACGATGTCTTGCCAGTTGGGAAGACGGTACATATGACAAATTTTCCCACATATCGTGTGGTACATGTTCAGCAAACTGTTGTGGTGACGCCTCCTCCTTTGCAAGGAGCGTCCCTTCGACCAATCAACCGGGCGTCCTCGCGAAAATCGTCCAGGTCCACACAACACTTCCCATGTCGTTTGCATATGATCTGTTCCAAGGGGTTGCTGCCAAGGTGGTACCTCCTTGCAACATTGTCAAAACGTACAATACAAGATCCAGACATCAGTCCTCTCAGTTTGCAACCACGTGTTCATGACCACGCATAGGTCTACTAGACCTCTTTCAGCACCTATGGGCTGGTTGGCTGAACTCGACCAAGCTCCACTAAACCCAGGCAACTTGCATGCTAGATTTTTCTTAGGGTTGGGAGGCACCAAGATCCTAAGACATGGTTGCTGAGCACACTTGTTTTTCCATTCAAAGATTGCACCCATCTTTGAAGGAGGAGGCATTGGTCGTCTGACATGCTCATTTCCCGTCAAAGTCCATCACTGGGCACGACAATGGTTCCGACCTAGATGATCTTGGTCTCAACCATCATCCCCTCATTTCTGTCTGAAATGGGTACCGTAGGCTGCCGCTCACGTCCCCATCAAAAGCACACTGCTTTTGAACTAGGTTAACTGAGATAACCAATCTCAACAACCATGGATTCCATCCATGGACAAAGTGTTCATATTATGATATGCACCCAACGGGTGTACCATGATCACAATCATTTCGGTACAAGTTGGGAGAACATCTTTTGGGTATCGGTTCCATGTGATTGTGATCGAACACCTCCAAATCACATCCAGTGGTATTGGAATAACTGGTTCCTGAATCTGTTTGCGATTACGTAATCGCGTGCAAGGGCTCCATTCAAGATCTCGTCAATGGATTGTATTTACCAAGTCGCAACAGTCCAGGTTGCTTCAATGTCTTCTGTCATGTACATTCGATACTTCCATTTAATAGAGTGTTTTCCATATGCCTCGCCCGAGGCACTCGTGGAGGGAATCGCCCTCATCGAAGACATCCCAGCAAACATCCACCATTGTGGACATCCAGAATTGTATTATACTTGCGTTCGGCAATGTACTTCAATTGAACCATCGCCAAAACCAAGGGACTTGAGTCTCTTCACCATGACCTTTCGGGTCAGTGAAGTATGGTTTGACTACACCGTAGTCATTATGATCTCTCTCAGAGAATGTTCCAACAAATTGGATAGCTGGTGCTACACCATGCCTTAGTATGACCGGAATCCCTCTCCATGGTGTTTGAAGAGCGTGACGTACACAACTAGTGTACCGTGTCACGGTGGCCTCAACATTGAGACGATTCTCAAAACATCAAAAGCATCTGATGAGAATTAGCGCTTCTCAAGGCCCATCTTGCAGAGTCCCTTCACATCAAAATGTTTGACACATTGCTCATTTTTTTACCTCTCTGTTGATTATGAGTCGTGTGCCTGGTCGGACCACCAAGATGTAGGTGCTAACACACTGTTAGCATAAAGCTGTCGGCTTATAGATAGTCTCCACGGTCATAAGTTTTGAATACAAAACCTAGGCCTTGACGTGATTCCGACAATGTCGTAGTTGGTTTGTAGCAATCTATGAGGCCGTCATAGTTATTTGGAGCATCATTAAGTAGAAAATGAGTGTCGTTCATTTTCTCTGAAATGGATTTTCACCGAACTATGGAAGAATTTAGGTCATCAACGCCGGTTCATGTATTTTTTTCTATCAACGTTCATGACACGTTCACTCACCAAGTGATGATAGACTGAAGGTGTCACGTTCAAATTTATTCACTTCTGACTTTCAATCGATCCCATCATTCACCAGAGAGCGACCTTTTACAGTCTTCGACTACCGCATTGCGGTGTTATAAACTGTAGAGGACCCATACAAGAGTCTCTGCCCTCTGTGGAACATATAGAACCCTTACTTACAATGATTCTTGTCTTTTGAAGAGAGTTATTGGTACACTCATGTACCTTATTATTGTTCGTACCGGTCGGGTACCACGATTTGTATCCATCACTCACCGAGTGATACTATGTCAATGGTTTCACCATTGGATTTATTCAAAGATGTCGTCCTTGACACGTTCAATCATGAACCGATGTTTGTATTGGCCATGACCAGTGCACACTGCTCAGAACCTTGGAAAGGCACTGATGCATCTAGTACACACTGTGTACAGACAGTGCGATGACAATCGTCGAGGATTGATGTCGGCGTGCTAACACACCAGGTGTGTTTAACATCTCATGGCATAGTCATGACATGGGCTAAGTCATGAAAAGATGGCATTTGCCTGTGATAATTGTAGCGCACATCCTGCGCCCACCAAAGCACTTGTTTGGTGCAATGGTATCGCCATTTTTTATCCAAAACATCAGCTGATATCGTCAACTTGTTCAAATATAAAAAATGTCGTGATCATTCATCCGTGCAACTTATCCATAATTGGGTGTCGTGATCGACGCACCAACAGTTTGTGGATAAGGTTTTTTTGCATGTCGTGTACGTTTTTCACGCATGCCATGTACATAATTTCACGTGGCTAAAATTCAATGGCAAGAATCACATATTCCATGATCCATTGAAACGTGGATTGTCGTTGGTACTCGGTCATGCGCGTTGACCCCTTGCGGTCAAGCAAGCGGTGCATATTGTGGAATTGGTGCTCAACCAATTGGGCTTTTAGAGCACGTTCCATTTATGGACAAGAAGGAGTTCATCCGTCTTTAGTATGGTTCAAAGTTGAGGAAATATTCCTCGTCACACGTGATTTATCTGTATACTTCTTTCAGAAGTATCTTCCCACACTGCTATCGGCAGGGCAAAGTTTTCAAACTTCAATGATCGTCACAGTCGGTGACGACCAAGACCGCTGTGTTTTTGTTATGCCGTTCGGTCATACATATGATCACCACAGCAGTCTGTGATTGTTTCTAGCCATGCCTGTCGATTCTCTATTTGAGGAATCCGACAGTATGACCATCCTCGACGTCGTCAAGATGCCTTGCAAAAGTGAGACAACGTATTTTAGCACTGCAAACAATGTGCTCGACCCACTTGTCCATAGAACCATCTCTGCACATAGATCGTATGTTTTCGTTTAGTGGTCTATCACAAGCTAGCCTGTCGAGGAAACGAGTTGGCTAGTTCTTGCTAGTTGATACAATGAGGTGCGATCGGCACCCATGTTATCGTTGCTATTGGCATCTTATAACATGTTTTATACCATGAACACTAGCATAGCTAGCACCAGAACTCATGTCCATAGTGCGTTCGGCACTCTCATCACTGGTGCATTCAACACCCATGACAAAAGTGCAACCCACAGCTTTTGTCAGTCGTGCAATCTACGCTTATGAAAACGATGCATCCGACACCCGTGTCAATGATTTAACCGACACACTCGTAGGTCATACATTCAAAGCTCATGGTAATTGTGCGTTCGGCACTCGCGTGAATCCTACAATTGCATCTCTCATGTTGGTCATGTTCCAAGTGCAATCGACACTTGTTAACTTTGTGGGACTGGCCCTCAATTGGGGATTCTCACTACCGTGTGTGTGTTGAATACGATCGACACTCACATCTTCCTTGTAGCAAAAATCAAAGCACAAATGACTTATCCAATATCCTTGGTACAATCGGCACCGATGTGGATATGCAATCAATATTTGTTTTAGTCACGTCTCCGTAGGCGATGAGCAATGCGTTCGGCACTAGCATCACGGATGCTTTTGGTATTCAAGATTGAAGTGCAGCTGACACTTTTCTAGTGGTGTGTTCAACACCAACAAAATTTCTACAACCAGCACTTGTGCTGTTACTGGTAGTGCAATCGGCACTTACGTCGATGATGTGGTCGACACCCGTGTAACCATGCAACGACGCTCGTTTTGTGCTGTCCGCATATTTACATTGCTGTGGCGAGTAGGAGAGTCGTTGAGTAGTTGCAACACGTCCGTTTTTTTTCCTTTATCAAGAATTCATTTCAATGGACGTCACCATTGTGGTTTTGTAACCTGGTGCACGCTACAGTCGTCATTTTGCGCAAAAAAATTGTTTAGCACACGTACAACCTACATTCAGCCATGTCGTGGCTTTTTAGCGGTCACCCATTTTGGGTCTTACGAACTACCCCAAAATTTGAGGTTAATCCAGAAAAATTAGGCACTGTCGGTGCTAAGTTCATCGCATTGAAGTAAATTCCATTTGTTGCATGTCAAATGCCAATTTTATTGTGTGGAAAAACCTGTTCCTTTCAAAACGACACCTCGTGGTGTGCTGGAAAAATGATCGATGTTCCTTCTTTCCATTTACTGAGAAATGGATTTTACAATTATTCCAGAAATTTTTGAAATATCTTAGAGCTTAATCGGAGCTTTTTATGGTTCCCAAATTCATTGCCAAACGGAGGAACTTTCCTCCAAATTGTGTTGGACCAGCCGGGTTCAAAACAAGGGGTGTTTGAGAAAGGTAGGCGAAAATTCACCACAGACAGAACCTGAACCTTTGTTGTCAGACTACTGGTGCTGGCCCCAAACGACTGTACCAATCTTTCACCAAACGTGTTGCAAAAGCAATTATATTCCTTGTATGCGTCTGACGGGTATGGTCTCTGATTGAGCGGAAGGAGGGAGTGAAGCTTCTTCCTCTCCACCCATGGGCTATCGGCCCACGTGAGAGGGGAGAGACGAGGGATCGCCCCCTCTCTCCCCCTTCGGCCCGTCGGCCCAAGTGATAGGAGGGGGGGAGAGGGAAGAACGCCCCCTCTCTACCCCTCAGGCCGTCGGCCATGTGAAAGGGGGGGGGGGGGGGGGGGGGGGGGGGGGGGGGGGGGGGGGGGGGGGGGGGGGGGAGGGGGTGACGTCCCCTCTCTTTCCCAATGGCACTGTCGGCACCATGGCGGAGGGGAAGAGGGGGAGGGGGGGAGCTCGTCCCTCTCCTCCCCCCTTGGCGCTGTTGGCGCAGTGAGCGAAGGGGAGAAGGGGGCTCGTCCCTCTCCTCCCCCTTGGCGCAATCGGCGCCATGGCGGAGGGGAAGAGGGAGGGGCTAGCCCCTCTCCTCCCCCTCGGCGCCGTCGGCGCCATGGATGAGGGGGAGAGGGGGTCTGCCCCTCTCCTCCCCCTTGGCTTGTTCGACGCCACAAACAAGGGGGAGAGTTGGGGCTCGTCCCTCTCTTTCCCTTTGGCACCGTCGGCACATGAGGAGCGAGGGAGAGGGACTTGTATCTCTCGCTCCCCGTCTCTGGCGCAGTCGACGCCTGACGGGTGAGGGAGGAGAGGGGTCCCACTCTCCTTCTCCCTTTCTCGGTTGGGAGGCAACCGGTGGGACCATGGGGGCTATCGGCCCGCCCGTCAACCGACGGGTTCTCGGTCCCGTTGAGGGAAAACAGCCACCGGTCGGACGGCATTTTCTCACAGCCATGAGCTTTTTTTTTTGGCACTCTCGACCGGGGAGTAAGCTCGACCGGAGCTTTTCGTCGCTCAAACAGGCTGTGTTCTGGCAGTGGACGGCATTCAGCCGTAGAGTCAGTAAAACACCATTCTAAATCATGATGGACGAACAACGTTGTTTGATAGCTCGATCCCACGGACAGGCGACATT
This sequence comes from Penium margaritaceum, assembly GCA_023375785.1. NCBI lineage: Eukaryota > Viridiplantae > Streptophyta > Zygnematophyceae > Desmidiales > Peniaceae > Penium > Penium margaritaceum. The sequence goes on along the minus strand of SZWC01015773.1, from coordinate 29,874 downwards.
TATGAACAATCACCTGACCCCTGAAACTGTGTATCGACAAGTGTATTGGTAAGTGAACATATGAGTGAACATGGACTTCCAACCAAAACTAGAACACTGAATATATAATCCATTATATTTAACACCTTATATAAGTATTGTATATCTGGGATCTAGTGACATAAAATGATGTTCATGATTCCTGAGAAATGTTTGCATATGGGAATACACTTCTTGGTACACTAATTGTCAAGTTTATGATTTTAGGGTGATTAACCATAACTCACAGGCTAAACCGATTTCAGATAATTTGCGGAAGCTGGCTCTGATGCCAATGTAACAGGCATAGTCTGTTTTGCGACTTACTTCTGAAGCCAAATCTTAGGCCCTCAGAAAGTGTAGTCCAAGGAGGGGGGGCGAATGGTCGTCTCAGCCATTTTGGCTGAGACAAACCGCACCACAACGGACATATTCGTCATAGGGCATGGACACAAAACAATAATAATCGTATCCTAATCGTTCCACGTGGCATTGCCACACTGGAACAGGACCCTAGCGCCAAGCTAAGAGTGGCCACATATATTTTCCAGGCTAGAGTCGAACCAGACTTTGGCCTATTATATTTTTCCTGGCTTTGGCGCCTCGAAACTTGAGCCTCGAGTACCTGAAGTACTCGATAATTATTTAACGACCATTTTTAACCATAAAAATGGCCCGTACACTACAACAGCAGAACCTCGTGAACATTCAAGTAGCTATGAAGCGAGCAACTGACTGCCATCACGGTAATGACGTGTTCTACATTGGCGATCACATCCTCCTTGACTCACATAAAATCAAACTTCGAGGACAAGACTTTGCAAAGGTCAAACCGCGCTGGTTGGGACCGTTCAACTTTGAGTGAATTTTAACCTCTTTCATTGCTCGAATTTGCCTGCCCGATAGCATGGCAATCCATCCTGTCTTCCACATCAGGAAACTCAAGCACTACTAGGATCCCAGTACACACTTGCCTGACAAAGACGTCGCACCCCCATTTCCTGTACAAGTGCAAAGGGATACGGAGTTCGTGATTCAAGACATCCTCAGACATCAATGCCATGGCAAAATGAACAAGTATGTGGTCAAGTGGCATGGCTACGACGCCACCCACAACAGCCCTATGGGATTCCTATGAAAACCTCCGGGATGTCGATTATCTGATTGACAGCTACTACAGTCTCAACGGCCTTTGTCTGCTAACGTGTTGGGATGTAAGGGCTAAAAGGGGGCGATGTGTTATGTCCCTAACATATACGAGCCTCTAAAATCTGTAAGTGGGAATTTCTTTCATTGCATTCATGGCCCACCACACGTCTACCTAAAGATTTTTATGTAGTTCGGTCGAGGGAATTTTGGCCCACTGCTCCGACCTCCAGTGTTCCGTTCCAAAAGTTTCTGACAACTCTTGCCACCTACCAGAAGGTGGATAGAAGTGTCGTGAAATGTATCGATGTTTGAACATTCTTTGGTTGACTTCTCGACGGCGCAGGATCTTTATAAAACCGCGCCTCGATATTCTCACAGCCCCCCAACTTCTCATTTGAGCTTCTCAAAGCAGTCACTCACAGCGTAACATTGCATGCGTTGCTTGGACTGAGCGTCGAGGACCCAACATATGCCCCATTCACTTTCTCGGCATTGTAGATATGTACTCGGGTCACTTGAAACTTGTCATCAAACCACACTTACTGCTTAACACAGATTATCCATTTTTCCCCAATCCTCGAATTGTCCTTTGTCCTGCACCTCATCCCTGTGAACCACCTACATTGTGCTCAACGTAACACGAGTCTCTGGTTGATGAGGAATCAGATATGCTTGAACGCTTGTGGCCTTCAACGACCTGTCACGGTAATAAGGACATCGAGAAAAATAGGATTATGTGACCCTTTTTTTTGCTGAAAAAACCTCCCACTGGGTTCCCTTCCACAATGTTTGGATGGATGGGATCGATGCCATCCATGTGGTGAAGCATCACATGGTACCTTGAATGTAATGTTCTCCACTTCTCCCAACATGTCACCCATTTACACCTTGACAGTGATTTTGATATCTGATATTTATCTCATGTTATATAACATATAATTCATCAATAATCCGTTCTCTTCTCATAAGAATGGTTGTCTTTTATGAAGGGATTCTATGTTACAAAGGTGGAATAGGAAATTATCCAAAGGTAAAAGGTAGTGAATGTTACTCCGAGCAAAGCGTGGATGGTTCACCCGAATGAGATGCAAAGCTCAAGACCATTAAGGGAAGTAGCACATTTGGATGATTTGTACTTCAAAAAAATGAATTTTTGATGAAAAGTGTCAAACATGTTGAGAGTATACATATAATATTGAAACACAATGAAGCATATGTTGGGTCTTGAGATTTCGAGTCGAGCGACGCGTGCAATGTATTGTCCTGAGTGGTCGCTTCAAGAAACTCCGACAAGAAGTTGGGGAGGTTCAAGAATATCAAGGGGGGTTACACAAATGCTGGAATCTTCGAGAAGTCCACCAAATAGTATCGGAACATCCATATAGTGCGCAACACTTCTTTTGACCCTTCTCAAAAGTGATCGAATGTGTAGAACCCTTTGGAATTAGAATGCCAAAGGTTGGGTGTACCGGATGTGACTCCAGCTCCTACACTGAAGTCATCGCCAAACTTTACAGAATGGCGTCCAAAGCACGCTGGAGGATTTTTCCCCACCACGTCACTTTGGAGGTAATTTTCATCAACAACGCCTGTAGGGAGACTTAAATACTCTGAGTCCCCAGAAGCCCATTATTTTGTTCCTTGCCCCTCCATTATGGATCCCAAATTATGGGGGATATTACCCCATACTCCTGAGTTTGCATGAGTTTTTTGGTTACAAAAGTTGAAACTTACACTAGAAAACTTAGCTTTGTTTTTAGAATGTCAGTCCCAAATCCGCTCATGCAAGAAACATTTGGCGATTTTGCAATGAAAATTCTTTTTTTCTCTGATGCACTCTCTTGCTTGCTCTCTCCCCTCATCTAGTTCTTCTTATAAGGCGAGGAGGAGAGGGCGAGGACGAGGGCTCGAGGCCACAGGCTTTGGCCCTCAAGGCCTTGTAGTCTCCTGGCTGCCGATCAAGCGACCAGATTGATCGGCAGCCAATAGGTGGCCGGCCAATGGCCCATGGCCTGCTGGTCACATCACCAGCCTCTCGCTATCCAACCGGCCGGCCACCAACTGGCCAGCGGTGGAAGGGGACGCAAACCGAGACTGTCAGTCATCAAGCCACACAACGTTGTCGTGGAAGGGGGTAGAGGAGATTACGGGAGACGACGAGACAGACGAGGATACGGGATACGACCGCAGCTCAGTCTCAGTCATGCAGGGTTGGGCAGGGGAGCAGGAGGTGACGCAACTCGCACTTCCCTTGGGGGGAGGACGAGGCAGGCCGAGCTGGTGCGCGATGAACTGCTCCAGCTGACGCTCACGGGAGGACGGTCAGGGAGTGTAGACTGAGTGCAGAGTGATGGCACCGGAGCCCAGGTAGGAGGAGGACTGTGTCGGGGAAGGAAACGGAGGTGCCGACGGCTTCGGATGGTGCTGCGGCGGCGCTGGTGTCGACTGGACTGGCGGAGCTGTCGGAGTGGTGGAGCTACTGGACGAGGTCGGGGCATCAGGGCCGGCAATTGCTACGGTGGCAAAGGCGAGACGGCGCTCCCGGTAGCGACTCGTAGTGGTGATGACGCGCGCCTCGTCCGTCAGTAGAGGACACGTGTACCACCCGTGCCCGGGTTGGCCATTGTTATAGCAAACCAAGCCACCACTGCTCGACCCGGTCGACGGCTGCTGCTACTACTGTTGCTGACCCTTGCCTTTCTTGTTTCGATGCTTCTTCTTCCCCGACGACGATGAGGTAGCTGCGGCGGGGGAGGCGACGGCTACGGAGGCGACAACAGGGGAGATGAGAGCCTCCGTGTGCTAGAGTCGGGACTCCAGACGAGCTTCCTCAATCCGGAGGAAGAGCTCGTATGCCAAAGGCATGAGGGTGTCCTGGACCGCCATGGTGGAGAGGACATCCTGGGAGTAGTGCACGAAGACGTCCGTATATGCGTCAGTGGCACCACGCTTGATGGTGAGGAGCGCGGCAAGAGTGGGTGTGGCGAAGGTGCCGAGGCGACGAAGGATGTCCTCCACCCGCTACCAGTAGGCGGTGACCGTCTCGGTCTCCCCCATGTGCAGGGAGTTGAACTCCTGAAGCAGACGGCTGGTCTCAGCCTCGCTAGACAGGCGATGGGGACGAGTGAGGACGTGCCACGCGGCTGTAGGGTTTGGGGTGGCGCCAATGGTGAATTTGCCAAGGAATGGCTCTAGGGCCAGGCGGGAAGCCGGAGGGGCGACGGGGACAAGAACACGTGCGGTGCGACCAGCGTCATACAACGACTCGGCCAGGGTGGAGTCATACGGGAGGGTGCAGTATGCCCACAGGTCCTCACCCTGTGCCCAGATCCGGAAGCTGAGCTCCCAGCTTCGGAACTTCTCGCCGGCCTGAAGCGGCAGCTGCGGCGTCTCAAAGTCCTTTTGCCCACGGCCGGTGCCCAGAGTGGGACCAAGGACGGAGGTCACCGTCTGTTGCTGGTGCTAAGTCTGCTGCTACGTCAGGTAATGCGTGGCAGCAAACACAGCTGGGCTGGCGTGTCCTGGAGGGATGAATGGTGGCGGCACACTGTTGGCAGTCTAGGAGGCCAATGGTTGCAGCCTTGCAAGCTGCTACGTCAAGGCGGCGAGCTGTTTCTGAAGAGCAGCTTGGGGGTCAGCGTTGCCGCCAACGATGCCAGATGGCTGCTGCTGCTCCTGTTGCTGCTGATGCTGTTGCTGCTGCTACCGCTACTGCTGCTGCCGCTGCTGTTGCTGCTGCTGTTGGTGCCTGGGAATCCCACCAACAGAGGAGGACCCCTCCCCACTCGGGCTGTTAGCCATGGTTTGGTGCCCCCTTATTTTTTTGTTGCTGATGTCAGTAGTGACGTCAGCATAGGGCAGCTGACTTTAGCAGCTGCCACCGCGATATCTGTAGGGCTACTACTGTAGATGACTCGTCCCCAACCTTTGGTTTTCTTCTCCCTTCTTTTTTTTCTTTTTCTTTTGTGTTGACGACATCAGCAGCAGGATGCTGACGTTTAGCGACGGTTGTTGGAGCCGCTGCTGCAACTGCTACTGCTATTATTGCTGCTGCTGCAGCTGCTGCTACTACTATTACTGTTGCTGCTACTGCTACATCTGCTGCAGCTGCTGCTCCTACTACACCTGCTACTGCTGCTACTGTTGTTGTTGTTGCTGCTGCTGCTGCAGCTGCTGCTGTTGCTTTGGCTTAATTTGCAGCACAAACTGTTGCTGCTGGTGTTGCGGGCTGCTGCGCATGCTGTGGCTGCTACAGCACCTATGGCAGCAGCTACTGCCACGGAAGAGGAGCTGGTTGGTAGGGGATTTCTTTTCCTGTTTTTTTTTTCCTTTGCTCTGTCACAACGGGCTTCGCTGCTTGTTGTGGGAAGCAGGCAACAAGCTTGCTGCTCGCTGCGAGCAGCGGGCTCGCTGTCCGCAGCCCGTCGCTCATGGCGAGCTGCGGGCAGCGAGCAGCAGCAGCCGCTGCTGGCTGCTGCCGGTAGCTGCTCGCTGCTACTGCTGCTGTAGCTGGCTGCTACTGCAGCTTACTACTGCAGCTGCTGGAGCCTGCTACTTCTGCTGCTCGCTGCTACAGCTGCTGATCGCTGCTACTACTGCTGCTTGCTGCCATTGCTACTGCTACTGCGGGCTGCTGCTATTGGCCGCCACTACTGCTTGCCACTGCGGGCTGTTGCTGCTGCAGGCTGCTGCGAGCTGCTGTTGCTGCCCGCTGCTGCTGCTGTTGCATGCAACTGCTGCTCGCTGCTACTGCCACTGCTCGCTGCTGTTGCCTAACGTTGTTGTTGCTGCGGGCTGTTGCTATTGCCTACTGGTGCCAGTCACTGCACCTGGGTGACGTTGCAGCGTGCATCGTCGCCCGCAGGTGTCGGACGCGGCCTGCCGCTCACCTCCTCGCGTCACGCGTGGGGGTCCTTGTTGCGGAAAAAATTTCGGCAGCATTTCCCCTGGCCCACTGGCCGTGGGAAAAAATCTGACGCCGCCACCAGGCGGATCAATGCTGCCGGGAAAAATCCGGCAGCATTTCCCCTGCACTGGCGCGTATGGGGGTCCGCCGGCGTTGTCTGGCACCTGTACGCCGGTCTTGTGTTGCTGCTCCTACGCTCTGGCTCTGATACCAAGCTAGAAATGCTAGGTTGCAGGTTGGGGCAGCAGCATTGTTGATGCAGCGTGCAGGCTTCTACGCTCGTTGCTTAAGTCTGCTGCCCCTCCAGTCTGCTGCTCTAGAGTCTAAGTCTTGAAGCTCTGGGTTTGTTACTCAGAAACACGTGCGCCAGTGTTAGCGCCAGAAAGCAGCTGAAAACTGAAAGTGGCTGATTAGGAATGAAGAATGAGCAACAATGGGAGACCCCTCCAAGTTCTAGCTCCCCCTCACTAGTGTAGAACTTGTTACTCAGCTAACCAGCCAATCAGGAAATAGTCCTAGTCCTATTTTCTGGCAGGTAGGGTTTTCTCGGTGAGCCCCGCCAGACGCACGACAGCCCAAACCCGGGCGTAGTCCGTTTTGCCTGAAAACTGGACCATACCATAATACCAACGCTGCGAACACAGTCGTGCGGTCAGAATCAGCTAGAAAAATAGCAGCAAAGAGTTCCAGCTTCCCGAACCCGGGCAGTGCCTACGACAGTCAATGATTCAGAACAGGGAAACACGGCAAGAGACATGGACCCTAGGTACAGCACGATACTGCAGACGCAATGGCATGACCAGAAACAGCGGTAGGTGCATGTAGACAGCATCTGCAGTGGCAGTGACCGCCGGCGGCCCGACCGTTGAGGAGGCCTGCCGATGGAGCTGAGGGCATCACCGTAGGGAGGAGGCTCCAGCGAACCGTGAGTAGGCCTCAGTGTGTGTCGGCTCTATCAAACGACACTCCAGGAACGTCGAGTCTCGCCGTCAGTCATCTGCACGCCGATGTACACAAGCCGGGAGGACACAAGAAAGTACAATGAGAGATGCACGAAAACCAACAGCTCGCTCCCCTCACTTCCTCTTGTCTCGGTTTTGAGTGCAAGTTCTAAGGCAAAGTCTTGACCGCATCCATGGCAGGCTTTGTGGTTCGTTGCTCTCACCCGCTCCCATCCACGTGGCTTAACTAGGAAGCTTCCTAGTAGGTACATGATAACCATTTTTGTACATCCTTCTCCATGTGTGCTCTCTCAGTTGTGCAGTGCATGTTGATCCGACGGCCGTTGGTGATCACCGCTGATGGCTGAGACATGCGTCTGCCTATCTCCACCTCTGCAACATCATCCGTCTATCTCATGTGCCTTGTCATCCGTCCACTCATGCGCGCTCTCTAACCCACAATGACCTACTTATGCCCTTGATACTTCAGTGACACGATACACCTCTTATGTTAGGAGACCTGGATATGACCTCAAATTGCATGTATTGTAGGACTAAAATAGGTATCAAAACAGTGACCTCGCCTGTTTTGGCAAAGGACTTCGCGAGCAGTCCCGCATGAGCTTTTGGGTGAGAAGTTGTTTTACTGTCGCAGCCTGTCGAGTGCCGGCGAGACTCGCTCGCCGGCCGGCAGGTGAGACTCGAGTAGCGAGGCTCATCCATAACGAGGCCGTGCCTTGGTTCTCAAGCACTTGGTATAATTGTTTTCAACCCGCATGACCTAGGTTTTGCTGTTTTGACCTCAAATGGCCACGAAACTCCACCAGGTTGTTGCGTTTGATCCGCACTGAAATCCTGAAGGTCACCATGCTGGGTTCTCTGTCCTGTGAAAATGGATGTACCGGAAGGATGTCAGAAGCATGACAAAATCATTGCTGGACACAACATGTATTGGAGGTAAGACATGAAGAAAGTTCTTTTCTTTCTCCAGTGCTTCCTGTAGGCATGCTAACTACCTCCTCTTGAAACAGAAGCAAACATGGACCTAGGACGCTGTCCTAGCCTGCAGCGACTCTTTACTTCGATACAAGTTGCTGCTGAGAATTCTGGTTGCAGCACACAGCTACATGCTCTGTTCCGTTGTTGGTGACTTAGAATGGAGCTCGTTGGCTCGGATGGTCCACCAAGAACCTTTGGTATTCCACATTCCTATGCTACACTGGATTTGCCGGTCTACGCTGAGGGTCCAGCAGCCAACACTTGGTCAGGGATGCATGTGGGCTTGCCACCCATTTCAAACTCTATGAACTTGTCAAAGTTGGCCTTGAACAGCCCGCCCAGCTTCTCCAGTGTGGCCTTGTACTTGTCCTTGTCCGGCCACTGCAGCATCACCGCATGGCACCACACAGCGAGAGGCACCACAAGAGATGTTGCGTCCCATCTTCATCCAATGCATCTTCATCCATCGCATGTGCAGCCATGATGTGCTCATCCATGGCAAAGAAAGTTTAAAAAAAAAAGAAAAACCATTGGATGAACACCAACCTGGTGTCATGTGTGTTGTGCTCATTACGCAGCCCGTAACACCGAGAGGATGAGACCCGCTCAGGTCAAGGGAATGGTTCAAACAGGCCAAGGGAATGGTTCAAACAGGTCAAGGGAATGGTTCAAACAGGCCAAGGGAATGGTTCAGACAGGCCCTGGGAAGTCGTGACTGGCGAGCGTTGCAAGCCATTTGCATGACAGTCGCGATGCGCCTGACCCTATGGGAATGTGGTAGACGATACAGCCGGTTCATGCACAAGCTAAAGCACTAGGCAGGCACCAAGCACAAGGCAGACGAGGACATGTGCAGCGTGGCACACACAGAGAAAGAGACTCATCAGGGTCTCGGGCAGAAGCACTTCCGAGGGAACGCTATTGCAAGCGGTGGGCACCTGCAGGTTGAACACAGGCGTCTTCACAAAGTCTCCCCTGGTCAGACTGCCCTCGTGGATGGCGTTGATGATGGCACGCGTGTGCTTGAGCGACATGCGGTGGCCCACACCGTAGCTGCCCGCCGTCCACCCCGTGTTCACCAGCCACGCCGTCGTGCCGTTGGCGCGCATGCGCTCCGCCAGCAGCGACGCGTACTTGAACGGGTGCCACATCATGAACGCCGCGCCGAAGCACGCCGAGAAAGTCGCCTCGGGCTCCGTCACTCCCATCTCCGTGCCGGCGACCTTGGCCGTGTGGCCGGAGATGAAGTGGTACATGGTCTGCTCCAGCGTGAGGCCGCTCACGGGCGGCAGCACGCCAAACGCGTCGCACGTGAGCAGGATCACGTTGGTCGCGTGGCCCGCCACGCACGGCAGCTTGGCGTTGTCGATGTAGTGGATGGGGTATGACACACGCGTATTCTCCGTGATGCTGCCGTCGTCAAAGTCCACGACGCGCGTGTGCGGGTCAGACACCACGTTCTCGAGCACGGCGCCAAAGCGGATGGCGTTGTAGATGTCGGGCTCCTTGTCCTTGCTCAGGCTGATGCACTTGGCGTAGCACCCGCCCTCGATGTTGGCCACGCCGTCGTCGCTCCACGTGTGCTCGTCATCGCCGATGAGCCAGGGGTTGGGGTCCATCGACAGCGTCGTCTTGTCCGTGCCCGACAGCCCGAAGAAGAGGCTCACGTCGCCGCCCTTGCCCATGTTGCAGCCGGAGTGCAGGCTTAGAACGCCGCGTTTGGGCATGAGGTAGTTCATGAGGGAGAACAGCCCCTTCTTCATCTCGGCTGAGTACTCCGTGCCCAGGATCACCATCTCCATGCGGTTGAGGTCCATGTCCACGCTCGTCGTGCTCGTCATGTACTTGGACAGGCGGTTGGCGGGGAAGTGGCGCGCATTGTAGATGATGAAGTCGGGCTCGCCGAAGTTGTGGAGCTCCTCCTTGGTGGGGCGGATGCACATGTTGCGCATGAACAGCGCATGGTACACACGCATGGTGCGCACACGATGTCTTGCACCTTCAGCCGCAGCTTCGGGTCCCACGACAGCAGCATGTCTTGCACGTACAACTGCGTTGCGTGCGCATCACATTTGCCACGTGGGCAGAAGAGAAGAGTTGAGGGCCAATATTTTTGGCCATTTTCATCTCCTGTGCACCCAAAATTCATGGTCTTGCAGCATGGCCTTGCAGCAGTAGCAGCAGCAGCAGCAGCAGCAGGAGGAGGAGGAGGAGGAGGACGAGGAGGAGGAGGAGGAGGAGGAGGCAGCGGTAGCAACAACAGCAGCAGCAGCAACAGCAGCAGCAGCAGCAGCAGCAGCAGCAGTAGCAGCAGCAGCAGCAGCAACAATAGTAACAGAAACAACAGCAGCAGTAGCAAGAGCAGCAACAGAAAGGCAGGAGCACAGCATGCTGAAAAGCTACCTCCCATATGCAAAACAGATTGGATTCATTCGAGTAGGGCCAAGCGCTCCTTGCAGCAAGATGAAGCATCCTGTTGGCTGCGTCTCACTCACAGTGGGGATGGAGTTGAGGTAGTCATACACCTAGCGCCAGATCTGGATGCCTACACTTGTGTTGGAGATATTGAGGACAAGTAGGGCATACAAGAGCAGCAAAAGCAGATCAGAAGAAGACCCACAATGGCATGCATGAACGTAAACTACCAATTCATTCACATCATGTGAGTTACAAACACCTGAACTCAAAGTCTCCCTGGCATCAACTCAAACCAATCCTTCCCTTACCTTGGAGTCCCCCTCCCCCCCCCCCCCCCCCCCCCCCCTCTCCCCCCTCAATCACCCACCACCTAACTCCCAACAGTCCAAGGCGAAGGGCAGGATACTCACTTGCCCCACTAAATGTCGTCGGCGTGTGCGGCTTCCTTCACCACTCGCTTGTCCTTTGGAGAGCGCCCTGTCTTCTGCCCCAACAGCGCGGCCAATGCGCCCGTCGACAGAACGAAGTTGCCCTCCTCATGCGCTATCGCGTGCTTGTACAGCTCTGCTTGCACACTCATGCACACAGGAAAAGGCCGCATGAGGTCTCTCATCTCAGATAGATTCAAGAGTGCCACTTAGGAACACCTCAGCGGCAGTAGTAGCAGTAACAGCAGACGTAGCAGCAGCAGTAACTGCAGCAGCTGCTGAATCAGCAGCAGAAGCAGTAGCAGCGGAAGCAGAATTGGCAGTAGCAGCGGCAGAAGCTGTAGCAGCAGCAGCAGCAGCAGCAGCAGAAGCAGCAGTAGAAGCAGTAGCAGCAGCAGCAGCAGCAGCAGCAGCAACAACAACAGCTGTAGCAGCAGCAGGAGCAGCAGCAGCAGCTCGCCACTACATCCAGAGCGCTACAACATCAGTGAGTGAACCAACCATTTCATAGGGGATTGAGAGTTGGCAAGCCCACTACTTTTGGGAGCGACATGCAATCATGCTATGTTGGACCATTTGGCTCTACCTTTGGCTCACAGGCTGAAAGCTCAAGCTCATCGTTAGGAGAACACCTTCCAGCTGGACAATGAGGAGGAGCAAAGTTTGTACCAAAAACGCTGGGCATCGTGCCACATTGTGCTGAAATGTGGCACAATGTGGCTGCGTCGCTGTGCCTGCTGCAAGCATGCCTCCGTGCAACACACTCGGTGCAACACACTCGGTGCAACACACTCGGTGCAACACACTCGGTGCAACACACTTGGTGCAACACACTCGGTG
>SZWC01015773.1:0-15000 GCA_023375785.1 Penium margaritaceum | reverse complement strand
GTTGCGTCACGCTGCACGTTGGGTTGCGTTGCCTGATGTGCTCAGCGCTGGCTGTCGGTCGGCGAGCTAACTGGCGCACCGGCGTAGAGGTTCGCAAAAGCTGATCGAAGATCGGGTCGACTGTACCTAACGGTGGAAGTGCCGGGAGCCGGATGGTTGCTTGGTTGGTTGGTTTGTGTGTGAGAATGACTGGTGGAAGCGTGCTGCCGGAGCCGCATTTGAAGATGCGAGCCTTGCAGCTGCCATGCACAGCAGTTGCTGTGGTTGCGGTCACGCCTTGCTGGCCCAGCATTCCTGCGCGCCGCCGCAGCGGCGCGTGCTGGATGGACCAGCGATGCGACGCGCATCGCACGTGGCGGCCACAGCTTTTCTGGCAGGCCCGCCGCCAAAGCTATGGGCCTGAACCGACGCCCTGTTACTGGTAGTGATTCGGACAACACTTGGCGGGTTGCGAGGTGACGAGTAGTTGCGATCAATACTGCGAGCTCTCGCCCAGGTTCGCGATGCCGCCATTTCACGGCTGCATTTGGCGGTGATTATCCAGTGATTAACCGCCGATTAACTGGCCGTCGAAACCCCAAAAAGCCTACGTGGTCTGCCTCCACAAATGTTGGAGAATCATTCCGTGAATCAAAGTGAACAATCACAACGAATGCCCAGAATCAAGACGTATTCTAGAATTTTTCAATTATTTTGTATTTTTAATAATAATGGAGCCTAATCTACGGTCCACGAGCACCTACGCAAGACAATAATTCTAATGTCGATTTGAACTTAAAAAATGACTATCCGAATCGCGCTGATGCATCGGATGTTCGGCTCGCGATGTTGTCCTGCAAAATCAGGACGGCCAACACTAATTATGCGGAGTCCAAACCCCGCGAAATCCAGGGGTCCTAGTTGATTTTACCGCCAATTCGAACAGGTGACCTCCAAGGCGGGGAATCGATCAAGAATCATGATTCATTGATACATCGAGCGGGAAACGGTTGAAAACCTAGAATCAGTAGCAGTAACATGGCGTCGGTTTCGGGCTTATGGCTTGACGAAAAGAGCGCGCTCTTCAGAGACTCTGGACCACGGCTGGAAACTCCCGATTAAGCTCATCGAGTACGATTTTGATGCACGCGGAAGTAACATTGCACCTACCTTGACAGGCTTACCCGAGTTACGGTCATTGCCTTTTTAACACTTAAAATTTCGCGAATGCCGCCGGTCGAGTTTCTAAGGTCGTTCGCAAAGATCGACATCTTTGCGAACGCCGCCGGTCAGCCCACACCAGCCCTAACTTCGCGTGGGGCATAGGGTGGACCGGTCAAACGGGGAGAATCGAAAGCGACAGGTAACTCATGTTGCGTGCATGAATTGAGTTGGCCGTGGAACCCTAGGCCGTGAACTCGCTAAGCCGTTGGAAACCAGTTGCATGCCTCGAGTAAGCACGAGATACGTTGAAATTTTGGCCGAAAAAAAGTCGAAACATATGAAAATCCTGGGAAACATTCGCAAACCCTGCAAAACAACACCCACTGGAGAGACCGCAGTTCCCTGCCAGTCGTGACGGCTTACTCGCGTCACGTGAAGAAGATTTCTTATTTGATGAGCTTAGTCGAGAGTTTCCAGGCGCGGCCCTGGACTCGCGAATGGAACGAGGGCAATACACCGAGGCCAAACCTTAAGGACGGATGGAGAGAGGGAGGTGGAGGGATGATCAGATTGGTCGGTTGTTTGTGGGGGGGGGGGGGGGGAGAGATTGGTGAGTACGTGGTTAAGTACAGCGCGCGAGTGAGCAACAGATCGTAACAGAAAGTCCCCGTCGTCGGTGACACATGACCGGTTTCAAATGAGATTCCCACAAAAGAGGAGCATCCTCACAGTTGCATAAAAAATCTATAAGTTCATGCAGGATTGACTTCCTCGACCTTTCCATCTTCAAGGGCAAGCAATTCCTGAACAGCGGCCTCATAGACACCACCACGTTCCAGAAGCCCATGAACCTGTACCTGTACCTGCCCTACCGCAGCTACCACACGCTCAGCTGCAAACGCTCTTTCATCCTTGGAGAGCTCCGCAGGTACCTCCTCCAGTCCTCCGGTGAGAGAGACTTCTTTCTTCACCGTAATGCCCTTTTCAAGCGGCTCCGAGCTCGAGGGTGCCCTGCACACTTCCTCCACCCCCTCTTCCTTTCCTGGACCTACTCTCAGCGGCCACAACTGCCGTAGAATGTCCGCTCGTGCCAAACCGCCACGACCCTCGCAGGCCCCTGGTGTTGAGGACACTCCTGACCCCTCGGTCAGAATCCCTTCACTCGGGGACAATTTTTAGACATTTTGCAAAACTTCTAAACCTGTTAAATCCTGCTGTGTTCCTACCTCGTGCTATTTTGGCCTGGCAACTTCCTAGGAAACTTTCTAGTTTTCTGGTGCGTGCGCGAATCCCTCCCTGAGCATTTAGTGGCCTCGGTTGTACTTCGGAGCGTCAAATTTCGCGCTGCCAGGTCCCCGAGCGCCCAGCTTTCGCTGGTTGCGATGGGTGTCCCCCCAAGGTTGTCCCACGTGTGTGCTCTTAGCGTGCGAGATTCTGTCATGTTGTTCATTGGCCTGATGAAGGCTCACCCAATCTGAAACATGTTGCTAGCCTTTAACATTTAACTTCTCTCTCTCAAACATGCCTAGCACACGTGGACTCCTCTCCCTCAATCCATCTAAGACTATGAGTTCTTGCTACCCCTAGAAGCATCCCTCCACTGCATGAAACCTCTTCAGTAATTAGCCGTTGGATAGAAGTGATGACATAGTACCCAAAACGTTTGGATCATTGGAAGCTTTCGATCACGGCGTCCAAGTCAGCGTCAGCGCCGCCAGCGCCACACTAGGGTAGTGGGGGTGGGAAATTTTCCGAGATTGCCGCGGTTTCGCAAATCCCCAACACAAACCTTTCCTCCAACGCGGGAATGCACGTGTGCACTTGTAGCACCAGTTGGCATTCATCTTTTTTGCATCAGGGGAGTGACCATACATCCACAGAATTCTTTCTTCGGTTACATAGTACGGAATAATTCCCCTTTACCCACGCTCTGAGCCTCGAGATTCCAAAATACCCACTATTTAGACAAAACGACCAGACTATTCACTCATGTTAGTGACTAACGGAATTTTACACAAAGTTAGAATAGTAACTAACCATGTACACGGTACCCATTCTTGAAGAAACGTGACTACATTCCCTATCATCTATGCATGTTTTGTCATGAGTGGATATTCTCGTCACAATGTTTTTCCGATTCCATAAATTCTTTCCATGTTTTTGTCCAATGGGATTTCCGTCCTAAGTTAAGGTGAACATGAGGATAGAAGTGAAGTGTCATCAAATCTATTTACTTGTCGTCAACCGAAAGTGGTGCGGTCGAACCAACTTTGCCACATTAGTGTCGCAGAATGCCCAAGCGAAATAAGGGGGGAATTTTTGTTGTTGGCAGTTGTCTTCATCTTTCTAAAACTACATCTCCACCACCTGTAATACGAACCATGATCGTGCATGGCTGTAAAGTAGCATCTTCTGAATTACAAAAGGGGTCTCAATCTTATGTCAGAGGATGATAACACTTGCCACACGTGTGCCACGTCGACAGATATTGGTTTTCCACTACCACATCCAGAGTTCAGCTAGAAGTCCTAGGTGTCAGGTTGGGGCAGCAGCGTTGTTGATGTAGCGTGCGGGCTTCAACGCTCGTTACTTAAGTCTGCTGCCCCCTCAGTCTGCTGCTCTAGAGGCCAAGTCTGGAAGCCCTGAGTTTGTTACTGAGAAACGCGCACTCCAGTGTTGGCGCCAGAAAGCAGCTGAAAACTGAAAGTGACTATTTAGGAATGAAGAATGAGCAACAATAGGAGACCCCTCCAAGTTCTAGCTCCCCCCCACCAGTGTAGAACTTGTTCCTCAGCTAACCAGCCAATCAGAACATAGTCCTAGACATATATTCTGGCAGGCAGGGTTTTCTCAGTGAGCCCTGCCAGACACCCGACAGCCCAAAACCCGGACGTCGTCCGTTTTGCCTGAAAACTGGACCATATCATAATACCGACACTGCAAACGCAGTCGTGCGGTCAGAATCAGCTAGAAAAATAACTGCAAAGAGTTACGGCTGCCCCAACCCGGGCAGTGCCTACGACAGTCAGTGATGCCAAACAGGGACATACAGTAAGAGACATGGACCCTAGGCACAGAATGATGCTGCAGACGCAATGGCACAACCTGAAACAACACTGGGTGCATGTAGACAACATCTACAGTGGCAGTGATTGCCAGCGGCCCGACCGCCGAGGAGGCCTACCGATGGAGTTGAGCGCATCGTCGGAGGGAGGAGGCTCCAGCAAAATATGAGTAGGCCTCAGTGTGCGTCAGCTCCACCGAACGACACTCCAGCAGCGTCGAGTCTCGCCGTCAGTCATCTGCACGCCGATGTACACAAGCCGGGAGGACACAATAGAGTACAATGAGAGATGCACGAAAACCAACACTCCCCCATGACTCACAGGCGTAGTACACATGTGCGGGCAAAGACACAGTCAACAAACAGACTCTCCCAGGCAATGCAGAGATACAGGCATGGAAAAAGAGAGTCACTCATGGAAGAACGCCAACTGAACTCACAGCCTTGTTGAACGAGTCGAGCTTTAGTGCCTTGGTGAAGAAGTCAGTCAGCTGCCGTGCTGTCTCAACCCACACGATGCTGACGCTGTCGTCATGCACGAACAAACGCACATAGTGATACTCAACATTGATGTGCTTTGTGCGTGTGTGATTCAGGCCGTCATTGTTGGCGATGGCCATGGCACTCTCATTGTCACAATGCAACGTGATGGATACGACAGACTGACGCACCTCGGACAACAGACGACGCAACCACACACTCTCACATGCGCTTGAACTAAGGACCACGTACTCAGCCTCAGCAATGCTACGTGTAATACACCCCTGGTTGCCACTATGCCAAGACACAGCTGTGCTGCCAATCACAAAGATCCAACCTATGCGACTCTTATCGTCCGGATTGTCGTCCCAGTCACTGTCGGTGTACCCTACCACGACAACAGACGGCTGGCGGTGGAACATGAGACCTCGCCGAGAAGTCAAGAAGACATAGCGCAGTACTCGGATCGCGGCCTTGAAGTGGAGGTGATGCGACTCCTGAGAAAACTGGGCTAGGAGGTTGACAGCGAACGCGATGTCTGGGCGCGTTGTCGTCGCCAGGAACATCAGTGATCTGATGACTCGTAGATATGTGGTCACGTCAACTGGCTCCCCCATAACAGATGGGTCAGGACTCTTTAGCTTCACCTGGCCATCAGGTGACATGGCTGAAGATGCGCTCGGCACAAGTGGCAAGTCCTCCGCAAAGAGGGTGGACAGAGTCTGCACAAAAGCAGCCTGGTGGATGTGCAGGACACCCTGGGAGCGATCATGCTCGAGCTCTATGCCCAGGAAGACTCGGGCAGATCCGAGATCCTTCATCTGGTAGGCAGCATGCAGCAAGTCCTTGACACACTAGATGATAGCCGTGTCTGGCGACACGATGAGGAGATCATCGACGTAAACCAGAACAACTGCAAAAGTCTGGCCTCGAGGACTGACAAACAGTGCGAGGGCAGCGGTGCTGCGCTAGAGGCCGCCGTGAAGGAGCGTGCTGCTGATCTCCTTGTTCCAGTGCCGAGGCGAATGCTTTAGGCCATAGAGGGCCTTCTGCAGTCGCCAGACTCTCCCAGTGCCATCGTCAAAGCCTGGAGGTTGTACCATGTAGAGCTCCTCACCCTCCAGGGAGCCATGGAGAAAAGCGTTACTCACGTCCATCTGGTGCAGCTCCCACCCATGCTGGGCAACCAGGCTGAAGAATTCCGTGCTAGTGGAGAACCGGCCAACTGAGGCAAAGACGTGGTCGTAATCGACCCCAGGGATCTGGGCAAACCCCTTGGCTGTGAGGCGTGCCTTGTACTTGTCCAAGGAACCGTCGGGCTTCCACTTGCGCCGAAAGACCCACTTGGCACCAATGGCCTTCCGACCTGGAGGAAGGTCGACAAGGTCGTACACGTGGTGCTGTCGGATGGCAGAGAGCTCATCGACGTAGGAAGCATCCTAGTTTGCGGCCTCAGGAGAGGCTCGTGCCTTGTGTAGGGTGGCTGGGTCCTCTGGGCGTATTGTGGAGCGGACTGAGAGAGCGTGTGCATCTCGCGCTCCAGGAAGGATGCGCGCGAGCACAGCCACGACAGCGTACCGATGCTCATGATGAAGCATGGCGTAGCCCAGTGCAGAGCCCAGGTGAAGATCAGCAATGATGGCCGAAGTGGTCAGGCCGAGGGCCTTGGTGCCAGGACCCCCACTCACGACTGTGGGAGTGGAGGAGACACGTGGAGCCACAGGGTGTCAAAGTGCCACGGAGCGCAGTGCGACGGTTTGCGTGCTCACTGACGGCCTGGGTCAGAGGCAGCCGCGTGGGCCACGAGTGCAGCGTGGCAGGGCAGGAGATGGCACTGAGTCTGACGGGCCAACGGAGGCGGAGGGGGCTGCTGGCCGGGAGGAGCGAGTGGATGCGACTTGGGCTAGCGGCTCAGAGGGGCCACTGGACGCGACTGGGACTGCCGGCCCGGAGGGGCCAGTGGGCGTGACCGGGGCTGCCAGCCCAGAGGGGCCAGTGGACACCATTGGGGCTTCCGGTCCAGAGGGGCCAGTGGACGCAACTAGGACTGCCGGCCCAGAGGGGCCAGTGGACGCGACTGGAACTGCCGGCCCGGCAGGGCTAGTGGACGCGACTGGGGCTGCCGGCCCGGAAGGGCCTGTGGACGCGACTGGGGGTGCTGGCCCGGAGGGGCCAGTGGACGCGACTGGGACTGCCGACCCGGAGGGACCAGTGGATGCGACTGGGGCTGCTGGCTCAGAGGGGCCAGCGGATGCGACCGAGGCTACCGGCTCAAAGGGACTGTGGGATGTGTTACCCGGAAGTGGCACGATGGAGGACAGACTCACTACCCCCCACGCGACGGGATAGACACGGACGAGCCGGAGCGAATGAGGTCATGGGGAAACAGGTCCTCAAAGAAGAGGGCATTGCACGAATTGACGATGCAGTGCTAGGATGGATCCCAGAAGCGCTAGGCACTTGTGCCTCTGTGCATCCGCCTCTGCACTTGCGCCTTTGTACCTCCACCTCCACACGTGTGCCTCCACGCTTGTGCCACAGCACCTACGCCTCTGCACCTGCACCTCCATGCCTGTGCCTCGGTACTTACAATTATGCACCTATGCCTACGCCTCCACAATAACGCCTCCTCTTCTATGCCGTGCTTCCTGTGCTTCCTAGCTGCTTTGTGTATGGAAAAAGGTTTGGGTCGGTGGAAAGAGGCAGACCAGCTGGGATGGTCCGCCCGGGCGGTTGCCCTGTCAGCATAGCGTCTCTCTATCGCAGGGTGATCCAAGAGTCTGGCTTGTGGCGTGGGGGGCTTGATGATGGGCGCAGACTCCCGGCCCCGCCGCCACGGCCGCGGCCGCTTGGCCCTCTTGCCCTTTGTGATCTGTGTCCCACGGAACTTTTGGAGGGAGAAGAGAGTCTCCCGATCCTCTGATGCGTCTTTCCGTTATTTCTTCTACTTTCTCTTCCACCCTAATTGTGCCGTGGGTGGCAGTGTGACATTACCACGTGCTTGTGACTGTCCTTGGGGACATTCTCCCATACGGGAAATTCTCCCATCTTCCAAAAAGAATGAAGAAAAAGATCAATATTGACATGTAAGGAGTCAACATCTGGGGAGGTCAAAACTCATTTATGATATCGCATCAACATCGACGACTCTCAATATTCATATCAAGATGAACATCACTCTCGATATCAATATCAAAGTTCGATGTTCACATACACATTGGGTCGATACAGTGTGGCCACCCTACCTGCTACCACTGTGACTGCTGCTGCTGCGCTTGCTTTTGCTGTGCCTGCTACTGCTGCCCCTGTTGTTGCTGCCCCTGCAACTTCTGCGCCTGCTGTTGCTGCCACGCTTAATGCTGCTCTCGCTGCTACTGCTGTGCCAACACCAGAACAGTCTGCCGGTGCTGGTGCTGCTGCTGTTGTGCCTGCTGCTGCGCAATTTGCTTCTACTCCTCCTGCAGCTGCTAAAAACATCGAGCGATGTAGGGGAGGTACGAGGACGTGTCGATGGGCAGGGCTATGGGAGAAGGGGAGCGCTAGATCTGGAATGCTTCCAGATTAAAAAAAGTAGCGCAAGATTTGGACGGGGTTCAGATCCAAAAAACAGTGTTCCTGTGAGAATGACAGGTGGGAGCAGGTGGCGTGTAGCTGTAGGCCCGAAAGAGGGGGTCACGGTGTCATTTCCACGACCTTTTCAAATTGTTTTCTGGGGTGGCTGATGAGAATTGGGAGGCCTGAGTTAGAGCCCCCTCTCTCAAAAACTGGACTCGACTGGACTTGACTTCCCTTGCACTGGTTGGAGGTCGAAGCAGTGGGCAGTCCCATGTTCCCAGAGGCCTGTGATCACATGGTCCAGAAGTGTCAGGCGGTGGGGTCCAGGGGCGCAGCCCTCTGGTTGCAGGCGAGTCTCACTGGCACAGGGCTTTGCATGTACTTGGCTCTGATAATTGTTTTCTCCATGCCCAGCTCTGGCTTGGTCTGCTCCTTGGGTATGTCATCCATCATGGTGGCTATGGTCTCCTACCAGCAGAAGTGAGACGACAGTCGTGGTTGGAGCCGATAATGCGGGTCCATAACGCTATTTGTGATGACTTGGCGGAATTTTTTTGTGAGCACTCTCTGCGCATGATGGTGGAGCCGGAGAACCTCCTATTAGGGGGGCTCCGCCCGGACATTCTTGTTTTTGACTCGGTGCAGAGCACGATATGGGTGATGGATGCCACCAGCTTGGATGCGCTGTCGCACAAGGCAAGGGGAGAGGGTGAGGCGCTGCCAATTGCTGAGACTCGGAAGGAGACAAAGTATAAGGCAGCGCTTAGTCTTCTGCTCGGGTGGAGACTGTGCACGGTTGCATGGGAAACCTTTCGTGGCTTGGGCCCATATGGTTGACGTTTCATTTGGCGGTTGGCGTCGCTGTGCTTGAAAAGGGGTCGTGGCCGGCGCAATGCCGCGGATCAGCCAGGGTGGTCGGCGCGGGCAGTGACTCTGTTCGCGCAGCAGCTCTCCATCGCGGGGATCCGGCAGTAGTGCAGAGTGATCCGTGACTTCCGCCTGTGGCGGGGTTGTTTGGACTTGTCACTCGGTGCGGATTCAACCATCCGGCCGCCGAGGCCATGGCCGCTGGGCCCTCTTGCTCTGTCGAATCTCTGTCACACAGATCCTCTGTAGGGGAAGAAATGTTTGTCGACATTCTTATTCTTGCACCTGTGTTTTCTGTTCTCCTTTTCCACCCTATTCTGCCGTGGGTGGCGGCATTTCCCATTCTACCACATGGTTTTGCCAGTCTGTGTCGACATTAATTATTTGTCTAGAGATAGCATGTTTTTGCTTGAAAAAATAAAAATGAAAAAACAAAAACATTGGCTGCTTCACCATGGCCATTTTCATTCGGCCTCCCTTAGGCCAAAAAAGGCCAATGTTAATTGAGGTAGGTGAGGAGTATCTTCCAGACCATCTTGAACAACCTCTGAATGCTAGTCTCACCTTGGTCTGCAATTTCTACATGAGCATGCAGGGCTCTGGCGGGCAATCAGCTGATAAGGAACATTCCACCGTCCATCTGCGCCCTCAGAGCTCTGACAAACCTGTCAGTAACCTGCCGAGGAGGAAACTGAATGCGAAAGAGGAAGAAGCTTTTCTTGCCTATGACAGGTTTGGTGCAAGCTAGTATTGGCAATGATCTTGTCCCACCAATGTTTTAAAATAACATCCCTTTCGAAATGATTTCGCATGAATGCACGGTCGACACATGGCACTTTGCAGTATCTTATGTCAAGTGTAAGATGAGGCCACCGCTGTTCTCAGGTCATATTCGTGTTGAGCATAAAATGCTCAACACAATTCCAATTTTGTTCCAGAATTTTCAAGCCAAACTTTTCTGTCACAGAAATCAGTGTGTGCCCTTATTTTTCATAGGGTGCACCTTATGTGGCAAAAACTCCTTATTGCCACCTGCCTCAGTATAGGGCGTCTGCCTTGCCAACACTGCCTCACTGCCACCTGCCTTTTTGGGTGGTTATGCCCTTGGCATTGTCAGACATGCACTCTAAAGCAATCCCTAGCATAGAATTACTTGTAGGTACCATTCCCTAGCAGGTGACAAACCACACATGTACTCCCGGTCCGCCGTTCCTTCGGAGGAGAACTCCAGTAAGGAGTATCTCCCAGACCACCTTCAACAATTTCTGAACTGTGTTCGCACCTTGGTCCGCATGACATGATATGTTCTGGACATGCAGGCACCTGAAACACAATAATTTGACCGGCAGCATTCCTTCGTCCATCGGCAACCTTACAGCATTGAGATTTTTTTCAGTGACCTGCTGTGGAGAGAATTAATTGCCTGTGGATTCTGGCTTTTTTAATGAGGAAGATGATTCTTTCGCCAAGGACAGGTTTGGAGCAAGTTAGTTACTGGTGTTCATCCATGTCTACTAACTAGGGTGGGGGTATCGCTCACGCAATACTTGTACTGCACGACTCTTGCGGTGCTGAGAGAAAAAGAAATTGGTATCCGTATTGGTATCAAGCGGACGGTTGCTCAATACCAATGCCAACAGCCTCGATAGCTGCGATACCGGCACGAGGCCTCGATGCTGGTATCAACTGACAATGCTGGGAGACCAACGGGCTGGCTGGCGGCAGCAAGCTAGCCATCGTTGGCCTTGGCTGACGATGACTATCGGACTGTCAACCAGGCGAGGACCGATCGACAGCTCGCCTTTCTTTTTTTGTGTTCTTCTCATATCGTTGTCTATCTTTACATTTCTTTGGGGGATGATTTTTCTAGTGAGAAATTTGTTTTGAATTTTAAGTTGTCTAAATTTTGAGATGAGAAAGCTGCATATTTTTTTGTGATTTATTTGTCTCATTGTCTACATTCTGAGATGATAAAGTTCCCCCTCTCCCCCTGTCTCTCACACTCCCCCGCCCCCCCCCCCACTCCTCCACCGTGGCTTTGCATCCCACCTGCACTCGCTCTTCTTCGACAACGCGGTGGAGCTGAGCAGTGGGCGGCGAGCAGGTGCAGGTACCGTCTTCTTCGACCCAGAGGGGGTCCCCCTCCTTTCGGCGTGGGAACAACGAGAGGGGGGCAGCACCAACAACGACGCTGAGTATGCCGCCCTGCTTCTGGGTATTGGTCTGGCACGGTAGGTGGGTGTGGCAGAGCTGGTGCTCGTGGGGACTCGTGACTGGTAGTGGATCAGATGCGGGGGGCCGCCAGAGTGACGGTCCCTCACCTCTGCGCCCGCCGCGACCGGGCGCAGGACATCATGGGGTCGCATTAGATGGGGCGAGAGCACAACATGGTGGCGGACGGCCTATCGCGACAATGCCTAGGTCTGCCGGGACCGGGCCAGTCGTCGTGCGCAGGCTTTCACGACGATCTTTGGCGTCTTGGCGGGGAGGCCTGTTACTTTTGTGGTGCCCCTTGACCACTGCTGTACTTAGGAAAAGTGTAGACATGCACTGCTCCTGTGGAGTATGTCCCCTATGTCTAATCCTGATAGTCTAGCCGTTAAGCACCAAGTGTGACATGCAAGTTAAGTACAATGGTTAGGGCTCCATAGCTGGAGTTGTGAGGTCACGGTTTCAAGCTCTGGCAAGGGCGAATTCCTTTGTGCCCCAAAAGGTGAGAGGAAGCTTCTAGATAGCTTCCAATGGAGGATGCCACTTGGCGGTCACAGGATGCGTGGCGTGGCGGACTGGTAAGGTGGCCTAAGATTGCCTTGGAAGTGGCCCTCCAAAGAGCCACTACGTGCACAATTCTAGATTCGGCTGTAGAACTATAAGTACATATCATTTGTATGTGATTCCTTACAGTTCTTACCTTTGAAAATCCTAACAGATTTGTCCACCAAAGACATACACTAAAGAGGCACTGGTTGGTCTAAGCCCCAGGAGGTCACTCCTTGCGCGAAAGTGACCAAGTGTCAAGGACACAGCTGCAGCAAAGCGATTCCTATGAACTGCTTAGTGTAGAACCGTGATCCTGAGGGCGATATCTCCTCCTAGTTGAAACACTAGGAGCGGACGGCAAGTGCCATTGTGGCGGCCTTGTTTTCTAGTCCGTCGCCTCAGGCCGGTTGACAAAGGGTGATGGGCCCACACTAACCTGTTGTAAGACACACTTCGCTAAACTTTCGTACCCTCTCTCTAGGTGTGCACGTCAGCTCCATCGATTCCATCGGCTCCATCTGCTTCATTTGCTCCAAGGGCTAGGTTTGCACTCAGCACACAGGGACCAAGGACAAGCTCTACCTTTGGAGGCACGACCCTTTGGTCCCAACCAAGACAAGCTCTGTCCTTGGAGGCAAGACCCTGGGTGTGCTGGTGGGAATTGTCTTCTGTGACTACAGGTCAACACCGGCTGTAGAGGTAAGCAACGGATGTGCACCTTGAGTCCGGTAGCACACATTAGCTAACATCAGCCTACATCCGTCTCAACGTAGCAGAGATGCAGAAAGCAGAGAAGGGCAATCAAAATGGTTGACCCATCGGGTCAACCATAACGGTGTAGGATATGCATTAAATCTGACACTATAGGACCTGCATCATAACGGTATAGGACCATTCCATTTGTAGTGGGAAATGGTAGAAGGAAATTTCAAGTGTTACAATGTCCTCTCACACATCATAGGACATTTCTATACTTTACATTGTGTCTTATGAAGACCTACCTAATAGCATGGGACATGCAATCGCACTGTCATCATCATTTCCATCATCGTCACGTAGTCTTGCGAGAGTCATTGCATGTGAAAAACATTGTGTTGAAGTGCTAGATTGACATATTATGCCAGTGCAAACCTCTTCCAATAGAAATTGAAAACCACAACCCAACACTAGATGACAGCTTGATGTGGTTCTACACAAAAGGTGTAGATCGAAGTAGTTGGCTGAAAGAGTGGGACCCACGTTCTCAATGAAAATTCTGAGAAACGTTTTTGGACATTTGACTGTCATGAATACAGATTCCTGGTCACTTGTTGTAGAGCTGTCATAGCAATGATTTCCTTGTATTTACGGCGACACTGTTAAGGGCGCAAGTCACATCTACCCACTTTCCAGAAGAAAGCTGAAATAATATTTTCGCACAAAAAGACGCACATGAGAATTCCGTAAAAAACATTAATGCACATGAAAAAAATGCACAGAAAAAAACACATATGATAACTACATCAAACGTCAAATATGCCAATGTCACATAGAAAATACGTGAGGAACCCAAAAACATTAAAAGAAAATATCATAGTTCTGCCACATACCATGCAACATTGATGCATGAGATGAGTTTTGTCATTCACCCTGGATCAGCTGGATGCACCATTGCACTTTTCTCCATGTCAGGTGCTAGACACATGCTGTGATCCTGCATGGAAAAAGGGGTGGGTGGCTTGTTCATTTTGTTTCAGAGGCTGGGCGGATGGTTGCTTTTGTCACGCATGGTGGGGAGATGGGTTTTTGTTGTTCAAAAGGCTAGTCGGGTGGTTACATTTTGTGGGTGATGTGGGTGGACAAGAGTCAAACGTTATATTTTATGGGTATCTCCACTTTTTTGCCCCAATTTGAAGTGTTTGATTGATATTTTTGTTTCTAGCAACTAATCATTCAAGAGGTGCCGCAATGAACATCGCCCCCCCTGTACACATATTCCCAAATAAACAAAGTGCTGCACAATGCGACTTTCCAAATTTTTTTGGACCAGCTTGGTCCCAACGAGCCTGATGGTTGTGAAGAATGGACTCGGACAGCGTAGACGTACATTGGGATACCTAACCACAACTAGAAGACAACAGGGTCCTTTAATGATGACAACATAAATGAAGCTACTTGATTTCGGTATTCTTGGCATGAAATCAACGTGTGCCAATAAGGAATAGCAAGCCCAGTTCATGTCTTCCTGAGAGAAAGTGCAATGAAGAAAACATAAGAAAAAAGGGCATAGGACATTGAATGATTCGGAACAAGGAGAAATATACAAACAATGCAGGAGAATGAGAGGAGGTACAAAATAGGATGGGCCGCCAACTACCGAAGACTCGGTCGGTTAAGGGAAAATAGAAATTGTGTGCAAAGTGCCTCAATAACATCAATATTTAACAGGAAGATCTAGAAAACAAACTGATGAACCCAAATTACTCAACTAAACACTTTTAATTTACTTCAGTCCTTCACGTCTATATAATCCAAGGGCAAAACTTCCACTCTTGTCAATTTCGAAATCTTAAAAACCTCTACTTATATACTACTGATATATCTAGCTTTATATCTTTTCATCAATCAATTTTATCTTCATGTCAATAAAAAGGTAAATTCGTAAACTGTCATGGTTTTGAACATATCTTAAGAAAATACCTACTGCATATAAAACAAGGAACCTGTAGAATATTTTGGCTAAGCCCATCTCAATAGTTAGGATTTATTAATACATAATGTTGATATAGATACATGTACATATCTGTATCCATATACGAATACATATACATTTTCGTATACATATACATATATGTATACATATACAAATACGTATACATATACACATACAATTACATATACACATATACATACACATACGCATACACATACACATACACATAAGCATACACATAAGCATACACATACACATACACATACACATACACATACACATACACAGACACATACAAATACACATACACATACACATACACATACACATACACATACACATTCACATACACATACACATACACATACACATACACATACACATATACATACACATACACATACACATACACATACACATACACATACACATACACATA